>JAOBYE010170663.1:0-18048 GCA_025403585.1 Parazoanthus swiftii
ATACCCCCCTCCCCCCCCCCCCGGGTGTGTCGAGTGCGACATACAGAAAATACACAACTTACCTCGATCCGCACAAAGTTACGAAAGCGTGGGTTAATAAAAGCCCTTCCTTCCCAACAACTTTGCAACATGGTCTACTCTTTCTGGTTGAAATAATTTGACAGATATATAAGATAACATTAAAGTACTAAGAAGCCAAACTACATTGAATAGATTAGAACATTAGGCCGAAACCACACACATACAACGGGCACAAGCACAACACCGAACACAAATATCTTGCCAACAGCAACTGGTTACAATTAAAACAGCAAATAAATCTTAAAAGCAAAAAGAAATGGAGACAGACATCGGAATTGTCGACGGTTAGTCTTACTAATCAAAACGACCGTTCGAAATGTCCCTCCCTTTCACTCCTAGTTGCAGAATTTCTTAAACACAAGCTAAGTATGTATGCTCGGCAAACGCTGAGCAAACGCAAATGGGATGATCGTTAAAATATCGTCGGAAGTCTTTGCAAAATTCCGTGAATTATGTTTTTGAAGTTCTGTACGAACTTGGTTTCTCACATCTTCCTTTCCCACCAATAACTGTCAATTTTTATTACTCACCCACATTCACTTTTAAATTTCTTCTACAGTGTAAGTGGCCTAAGCAGAAGATTAACATTTTGATAGCTTTGATCTTTTATGATTTGTTTCTGTAGCGTATTCCTGAAGGCATGGAAATACCAGGTTTGCGAGACTCATTGGTGAAGATATTACACGATTTCAACTTACAGGTCAGCTCCATCTCCAATAAGCAGCAAATTCCGTATCTTGTAAACTTGATTAAAACAAGTTTTGCGTTGCATACGTTAATTGTGTTTTCTCCTCATATAAATATTGTTATAATTCTGTAATGGATCCATGCATTTAAGGTTATCATTATTTGTTATTGTTATCATCATTATCATCGTTATCTATTCATCCATCGATTCATCGGCAGCATCATCATTTTTATCATTATTACTATAGTTATCATATGCTCTTAAATATATATATTCTTATTTTTATAACTCAGACCTGTTAAGCCTATATGACAATGTTTCCTCTTTCCCTGGTGTCAGAAATGAAAAGAATTTAAAAGGCTTTGATTGGAACTTATTCAGTGCTTTGTGTGAGACAACAGCTTTTTTTACCTGATTTATCGTTTAACTTTGATTTTTCAGATCTCTCTACGCGAAGGGTGTAAACGGATACTTGACAAAGACAGGTTTGAATTTCTGCTGGTATCGCAAGATGCAAATAGAATGAAAGCTATGATTTGCTATCGACTGGAATCAGCTGGGAAGAGTACTCAAAAGTTCTTTACTGTAGTTTTCAAGACTGTGTCGACATTTTGGGAAATTTTCAAAACTAAAACACGTTGGAAACGGGGGAAAAGCTTACAAAAATCACAGACATTCCAGGCTAAAAACAATATATTTGCTTCCAAAACGCTCAGAAAAGAAACAAAGGGTAACAAATGTCATACCACAATGCACGTAAGGATAAAGTTTTTCGCAGTTTTGTTTTGTAACATTAACAGCGACTGAGCAGGAATTCAAACTGAAGTGATGTTAATAAGATTGTTGTTCTTCGTTTTACTGCAGTGTGAGTCTGATGCATCGCTTGCACCGGGCCCAACAGCGAGGCATTTGTGTGGATGGTAAGCTGTTTCCTTTAACTCTTATTAGTATACGGTGTAACTTTTATTCAGTACAGTAGACTGTATATCAATTCTTGTCACTGTCACGATAAATGTCGCTTTCTTTGTCTTTTTCGTTGTCACTTTACTCTTTTTGAAAATGTCGTTACATGTCTATTGTTATTGTCACCATCACTCATTGTCATTATCTTGTCAATGCCCTTACTATTGTCGTATTGTCATTTTCATTGTAATTGTTACTGTCACAGGCAGTGTTATGATTATTGTGATTAATTGTAAATGTGATTTTAATAGTGTTGGTGTTCTTGTTGTGATATAGTGACTGTGATTGGTATTTTAATTGTTATAACTGTTTCTGTCATTTTAGCTGCCATGTTCTAACCAGGTTTTTTTGTTATCGCCGTTTCAGAAGAGGCCCAGTGTCAGGGCTGTCGCGGCTCGGTCATCACGCCAGGTCAGTTGCACAACAATAAGTAATGAATATTCAGTTCCATGCGGTCGGTCGAGAAGGAGAGATGAACAGTATTCTCCTGACCCTTGAAAGTTCCTTACTTTGAAGATTAAAATCTCAAGCCTTGTTAAGTGAAGGGGAATGGTTTTCTAAATCTTTTCCAAAATGGAGTTTTTGTCTATTGATTTAAAAAAATACAGATTTGCAATTCCTTGGAAATAAAGACTGGGCATGGAAAAGTAACGAAGACTTTTTAAATCTATTTGTAAAGGAAAACAAGAAAAATTTGATTCCGATTTCATGGTACATATTTTTTATCTTCAACCTTTTCTGCAAATTTCCAAATCAACTGTTGGGGAGGCTTGATGGAACCACAAGACCCTTTTTTCTACGGCTCCGATGTCCAGTTTTGTCTTTCCTAACCTCAACTTTTTTCTTCCAGTTAGTCACATGAATAATTATAACAGTGTTATTATTAATAATAATAATAATAATAATAATAATATCAATAATAATAATAATAATAATAATAATAATAATAATGATAGTGGTAATGGTAATGGTAATGACAATGAAAAAGTTAGATGCCATGTCTTCTTGTGTAACTTCCAGATAGCCGCAAAGCAAGCAACATAGTTGTGTTTTTTTGTAAGCACATTTATCACGAGGACTGCCTGCCGGCAAGACCCGACATGGTGAGTGTACAACCTACTTTGAATGCCCCTTACTTGTGACCAGGGCTCTTAAACCGGAGTCAAAAAAGCAAGATAATCTGCGACAGTTGATGAAAGTGCAAACTCTCGTTTTCGTCTGACCGTGCCACTCTCATGCACTCTCGTCAAATCTCGAGCGCTCTTGTCGCAGTGGTCTGTGATCGTGTGCGACAAGTGATCTGCAGGGTCGGAATAGTTAAACTCAGTCAAACTTTCCCGACCATAAAGACTCTTTTCACTAAGATAACTTTTAATGGTAGCATGTGTCCGAGGCTGTCACCAACAGATAGTCGCTGACCGTTCCCGACTTCTTCAGATGTCCAATAATGTGTATAATCAAAGTATCCTTAGCGACTCTTAACTTTATTCTGAACATTTCAGAAGATTTCTGAAATACTGCAGAAACGAACCAAACATAACTGGAAGAGTTCGTGTAAAACATAGTCTTTGTTTGTCGTGTATAATATTTAAAACAATATGGACTTCTATAAGGAGTTCTCGAGTAATTTTGTCTCCCGTTTTGATAACCAGCACTGAAAGGGGGGAAGTGCGAACCTTAATTCTGTTACTAGAACCCAGCTAACGAGGCTAAAATGGCAAATTACGTCAAAACCGATTTTCTGGGGCACGTCAAACATAAGCGTCAAATCGTGGAGCAATAGCGATATATAGGCAATATATCAGAAGAACAATTTTCCCTTCCTTCTACTCGCACTAATTATGGCATTTTTAACATTAGATTCCATGGACCCAAATTCTAGAATGTTATAGACGAGTCACTAAAAACCTAAACTTACTATTTTTTAAAACGAAAAACTCGAACGAGTACGTTGCTTCACCCGCCAACCTGTCCGAAAAGGGCCGTTCAAAAATATATTAGTTCAGTTGTAAAAACGATTTACAGAGTTTACTGTCTGCACTCTTCTTGCATTTAAGACGCTATTCCTCATTCTCCTTCTCCTCCACTCCGCCGTTCTACATTTTGTGCGTTTGTGTGCCGTTGTCACTGCAAATTATTTCTTATCACTATGATTTTTCTTGCCCATATTTACCTGACTTTTTTAAATTTCATTTTTGATAGCAACCTGTCCAGAGAAGCCCATTATTGGTATTACGGGTGGACTAAACACACTCATATCTCTATAAGTTCCATTTACCAGACAACTCGTACAATAATCAAATTGGGTGTTAATTAAAATAATACAATACAATAACTTTCATTCAGTAATATACCATTATTGTAATAATAAATAGAAAATAAAGCCAAATAGTTTAACATAATACAAAATTCTTTATGGTGTTGTTATTATTAATGTTGTTGTTATTGTTGCTGCTTTTGCTCTTATTAATGTTGTGCTTTTGTTGTTGTTGTTGCTCTTGTTATTTCTGTTGTAATTGCTGCTGCTGCTGCTGCTGTTGTTGTTATTATTGTTGTTGTTGTAGACTAAAGAACATTTTGACTTCACAGGGCCCGTTTTGTCAGATCTGTACTGCACACAGTCAGATGCGGAGGATACGATCCCGCCAAGCATTCAGATGACAGCATGCGGATGATAGTTACAACCAATCAAAGCCCAAGGAGGTCTTGACGTATGAATGACATTGTGCAACCCGATAACTGCGCCGTCTCCTTTACCAAGGACAGCAACCATTCCAGTACACCGTAAAATCCCACATTAAACCCCGGTTTATATAATTCGTAAGGAGTTTTCAGTGGGCTTATAAACAAGACGGGGTTAAATCCGGGGAAAATGTTTCGGATCCAGCGCGGATTCTATTTTAGAGTTTGAAAAGTAAATTAGAATTAACACGCCATGATATATAAATGATTAAAATAATTTTTACAAGCTCCACTTGCGTTATAGCTTCATACGGTCATGGAAGACCTGGAAAGTCGTGAAATTTTCCACAATATTTCTTCCAGGCCAGGATAATCGTGGACGTTTGATTAGAGCTGGGAAAGACGTGAAAAATGAAAATTGCTGTATAAAGACAAGGTTCAGTTTATACTTTTATGAGCAATAAAATAGAAACTCGACTTAATTTACCTACAGAATGCTAAACTTTCACGAGCTTAGACTTGTGGGTAAACCAATATCTTTTTTTTTTACGGACTACATGTTTTCTATCGTAAACTTGGTTTCTGTGCTGAAAAAGCTCGAATCGAGAACAGATTTTGTATCGCCAAGAAAAAGATATTTAAACCAGGTCATGGAAAACTGCGAAAAGGCATGGAAAAAGGTGTGGAAAGTCAGAGAATTCGGAAGGTGAAAGAAACATGAAATCGTGGTCTCGCACCCTTATGATACCCTCCACTTTTAACAAAGGGAAACAATATTAGATATAAATGATTTCAAGAACACCGCCCTAAGATGTTATGGGGCTTGAGCATTGAGAAAGGTGAAGTTTGTTCTTCATGCAGAAGTACTTTTTCATTTTTCATTGATAATCTAGCTTCTCTCCGTTCAACCAGGTTTGAACGAACGCTTACAGCCATTGTCGCACACCCAGGACATCTCCAGAAAGCCATGTTACTAATTTCCAGTACATTTTTGTGCCACAATAATACTGTGTAAACGTTTTACATCAAGACAGCAGCTTAGGCATACACCCTAGAAACTCCTGTAAGATTGATTAGCACTAATTAGCAAGGATCAGTACAATTTCAGATGAAAAAGTGATAACGTATAAAGATTGAGATTTGTGAGCTGGGTGAATGCTTCTAAGAGTAATGAATCTAACAAAGCCTGGTTCACACTTGTATGGTAAGCATAAGTAGAAGCTTGAACAAATTAAAGAACAAAGAAAAGACAAATCAAAGGAACGCTGATGTGAACCTGTTCCATCTCATCGCACTTTTCTTTTGCTAGTTTTATATGCTTATGCTTGTGGTTACTTCACAAGTGTGAACCAGGCTTAATCCAATCGGCTGACAGGATTTGTGTTATCCAAATTGACACATTTGGAGGCGAGACAAACCATGGGTTAAGTACTCAGTCTTACTGCTAACCAAGGTATCCTGGCCATATTATTAGGATCTACGTTACAATGAGATATAGTCTATTCAATAATTTTATCGCTGTCCTTAGGCCGAATTACATAAACGTTTTGATAACTACAAAATTTACGTGTAAGCCTCTTGAATATCATGGAATAATTCTGATTATATCTGTTCAGTTATTCTGTGGGAATTGGAATCTACATCTGTAAACATGATAAGAACTCTTGAGTTTTAAGAAAATACAAATGTTCAGTTTGTTTAAAAAGCTTTCGAATCATTCAAGGATAGTTATTTTACTTTGCAGTGAGAGATTTTGTCTCTTTCTCGGTAAAAGACCTCTCGCTTCCAAGCTAAGTATAATTTGTAGTTGTAATATTTAATTGACCCCGCCTTTGAGGGATCTACTGATCCCCCTCCCCTCACCCCAGGAATCCCTTTTTATCTCTTTCTCGGTAAAAGATCTCTCGCTTCCAATCTAAGTATAATTTGTAGTTGTAACATCTAATTTACCCCGCCTTTGAGGGATCTACTGATCCCCCATCCCAAGAACCCCTTCCACGATGGTTTGATAAAAAGAGACACTTTGTTTATTGAGGGTAGCACACTTTTATCCATATGGTGTAAAAATAGTTATGATAAAGATTAAAATAATTTCAATGCTAGTTTATATTGGAAATGTAGTCTGTTGAAAAGCTAGCCTCAAAACATTCAGTGACAATACAGAGAAGACTTCCGGGACTGCTAAGATGTAAGGCACTAGGTTTGTTCATTGCCGGTTAAAGTGGAAAAAGAGGATGACACGGATTCCGTGATGTTCTACTGAAAAGAGAGCGGTCTAACGTTTCTACGAGGTCAGAGGTGTTACTGGGTTGAGTTGTGACAGTTTTGGGTGTTTTTTGTTTATTTAAGACAATACTTGGACAGAGATGCCCAGTTCAGCAGAGCTTGTTTTAATGGGGCTCTGAGCTGCTCTGTTTTGAAACAACAAGTTTACAATTAAGATATGTATTACTGCACAAAGATATAAAGTTACAGAATACAAAGATGATAACATTAAACATATAGTATTGGTATAAGATTAGACTAGTTATCTGGATGTTAGTTGCTTTTTGAGGCCAGACTTGAATTTAGTTAGGTCTTGTGCTCTCCTTGGGTCCAGCGGAAGAAGTGTGTGAATAGTGTCTTGTAGTGTGACTCAAGTGAGCCGGTGTGCGAGAGCCTTTTTGACTGTAGTGCGGAGCTTTTGGTAAACTATAGTTAAAAACATTTCATCGATTTAAACGAGTACTTTTTGCGATTTGAATGTCGAAAATACACAAAACACCTAGAAAAGATCCCAAAAAATTCGTACAAAGCTTTGGTTGTTACTGCTCGGTTGATCGGTAGTCACGATTAAACAACAACAACGACAATCTGAATTGTACCGATATTTACAATTGTTAAGAAAGGGATAAATCAGTCATTGTCCCTCGATGAAGATCCAAAGTTTCGGATCGAAAATTTGGGCATGTTAAAATTTTACGCTTTTACCGACATCTTAGTAGTGTAGTTTTTAACATAGATTAGTTCAGACCCTGTTGACATTTTGACGCCTTTTAAAACATATGGGGAAATGAAAATTCGCGAACTCTGAACATGAAATTCAAATCTCGCTTTGATGCATGTAAGTTAAAATCCATCGATATTACAAACGTGTCGTAGAGACTTGTGGTAGGTTTTAAGAATCAGTTGCAAAAAAACCGTCCAAACAGTAAAAATTCATTCAGTATTAAAGTGCATCTATCTGCCAGTAGATAAACTTTATATCGCATTTATTAACGCTATTGAACTCGGCAATCTCGATAGTGAGTCGCATGAACTGCTGATCATTGGGGGTTGACGCAAAAAACGAGACAACACGTACTAATATTGAGTTGTGGTAAAATCAAAAGTACATTAACACTCAGAACAAAAGGTCTAAATTCGTGGCATTTGGGCTTCGTACACATTACCGTGACGTCATTTGGGGTCTCATTAATTGTGACGTCATCTTCATTCACAGTTATTTTGTACTTGGCGTAATTTTTAATTCTAGATTCGACGAGACAAATTACCAAATTTTACCGCAAAATGCCCCTTGATGTCTTCCGGCTGGACTTTTGCGTATGTATTTGATATTTTAATTACAGGTCATTTTCGCATCCGGCTTCAAGCGACGTAAAAAGCCAGGAAGATTATGTCTTAGTAACTTTCATTACAACAAAGAGACCATGTTTGTTTGAACTTGACTTAAGCTATGCAAACATTTGTTAATGTTGAAAGTTTCAAAAAGATGAAATAAAATTAAAACAATAGATTCAGAATATCAATAAAAAGATAAACGGCACGTTACACCGACACACATAAATAATCAAAGGGGGTTTCGACTGATAACCTAAGCTTTAGTTTGTTCAGTAACTGTGCGCACATAAATGATGGCTCCTCTTAAAATGGTCATCCTCGGAAATCCATGGCGTCGGGAGGAGGCGAACAGAGGAAAATTGGTCTCGGGTTTAATTAATGGAGCCGAAACCAATTGTGGAATTGCACACATTTTAAGTATCCTACTGATGGTCAGCTACTGATTTTCCTTTATTTAAAATATCAGAGTTGTCTGTGCAGTTTAAATTCGCTGGGAACTTTTCATCGTACCAGTACCTGTATTCGTAGCTTTACGCAACGTAAATAACATAAAATCCCACACGTAAATTCATAAGGGGTACTGGGTAGGCTAGTAACCGTGGGAGGAGGGGAGGACTTACAAGCAATATATAGTGTAAGGAAAGAACGTTTCGATATGAGCAGATACTATTTCCGAAGTATACGATGACAAAGAGCGCTTCCTTAAAATACATTTTTCGTGAGTCACAACAACACCGGGGCTCCGGGGGCATGCTCCCCAAAACGTTTTTGAAACGTTCATTCCCTAAATCGCTGGAAATGCACCGAAACTTTACAAAATAGTACAAAAAGTCATACATTCCAGCTGTACAAGACAATTTTTCTATCTAGCAACTCGGCTTTGAATGTGCCGGATCAGTTGTAACCAGTAACCTCCTATTGGATATCTCGTTTTCAGTGATTGGCTCTCTGGCAGCAAGAATGTCAACGTAGTATTCAAGGCTGAAGCAGGGCCGTAGCAAACAGCATTTTTTGAGGTAGAAAAAGAAAATTCGAACACTGTCAAAAATTTTACCTATAGACAAGTGTCTCGGTTCGCCTCACAGTGGCTGCGGCCCTCGGATAAGGCAGCATATTGTGTGTTTTATAAAAATTGCTGTGAATGTATGAGCAAGGCAAAGTAGACAGCTTAATTTAGTGCTGTTTGGCAATTGGAAAGAATCAAAATCTAGGTATTTTAGTGATTGTGGAATTCGTTAAAAATAGATTAACTAACTTAAATAACGCAGGGCTCAGAACACATCCTTGCCTCACTCCTCCTGTTGTAAAGCAATTCTTTTGGTCACAGACGAGCCTACCTTTATGTTACATTTTAGTATCTAGCCGCCCCTGAGTGGGTTATTAAGCCTTCTGTACATATGACATCTTTTCTTGATAAACCAGCCAGATTGTTAAAGTACCGACCGAAACGAAACACATAGTTGGCTGCCGGAAATAACATTAGACTAATGGGATAAGTAGATAAGATAAACATATACCTCTGTAGATTTTTGGATTACTTCTTGAACCAGATTTAATATCGGGCTAATAATGCTCGTACTCCAAGGTAAGGAAAGTATCCACTCTCTGAAGTAGCATCAACTGAAAAAGTTTCCTAAATGAAGGACGAAGAAGACAAATTGTACATTCTTAATTACTTCGTGCACACCTGCCATCTTTAATTCATTCTGTAGGTACAAGACGTGGGAGGCTCTGCAAAAAAATCGAGCAAGTACAACAGTAAACTAGTTAACCGACGAGTTTTTGTTTTAGTGACTTGAACGAATTGCTCAATGTTGTGGGAAAAGGGCAGATTAGGGGGAGGAGCCGGCGGTCCCAACCCCCTTCCCTCTCCCTTCCGTCGGCAGTTTCGGACTGAGTATTTTGTAAAGAAAAGATACTCTTTTGGAGCACAGATATTGTTTCAACCCCCGCCCACTTCTTCCCAGTATTGCTGATTCGGGCCCTCTCTTTTCCGCCCCTGTTCAACAAAGTGAATTTGTTTGCTTTCTTTAGCTCGTGAATGTAAACTAGCTGCGGGCAGTTTCCTCCCTTTTCTAAGAATCGGGAAAACAAAAATATATGCCGAGATATGAAACGAGCGGCTAAGTAACTGGTAAGTTCTTACTACCCTCGCCGCAACATACCATACCACAGGAGGCCCATCTACTTCCATTGAGTCATTGTGCAAATTTGTAAGACTTTCTATCAATGTATGGGAGATTCGACTTTTACCGTATCTTGACTTGTCGGAAGTGTCGTTTTTGTAGATTTTAGTCCTCATTCTTTCTTCACGGCAAAGCAATTAAGGACAAATAAAAATGATTGCCACCATAGAGCAAGAAAAACAAAAAAATAACTTCAGGCAAAAAAAAATGATTTAGAGACTTTGTTAAGGCGTTTGATCCGTTATGTTATCGTAAGCTGTAGTGGAAGTCAGGAGTGAGTCTTATCTTTTTAATTGAGGGCATAGTTGAATTTTGTCCCCGCCCGCTTCCTTTTGTTCCTCTTTGCTTTTTTTAGTACAAATCTTGCTTTATACTAAGTTTAGGTCTTCGAGATATTTACTGCTTATCAGTTCAACTCATTTGACACAATAGTAATACATGCATGTATACCCAATGAGGCCCCGATCGATTGTGCTAGCATAATTTTGGGCAGAATGCGGGAAAACGAGCGTGAAAAAGACCCAATACATGATCCGGCCAAAATCAGTGAGTGTTTGAGGCAACACGATATTTTGCACTGCTTGCAAAGATGTTGTAACATCAAAGAAAAACATTTTGTCATCACATTGTGATGACACGCGGCATTGGGAAAAAAGATCAAGAAGTCGAAGTTGAGAGAACGAACCATTGCCGAAGCACCTACTCGAGAGAAGAGTCACCAAGACAGCACACTTCCTTTAAGTTTAGCTGAGCGAGCCGATACCGACAAGATGTAGTGGAGGACCTTTCGAAAGCAGGGGTTCCCCGCAAATTTGTAACTTTGGACTTTTTTTGAGTTCTTTTAAAAGCAAACCACAAAAAAAGTCTAATTTTCAAATTAAGCATAATTTTGAGCATAAATTGGAAAAAATCGGGAACTGCATGCTAGTAAAATAACATGTTGCTTTTACTAGCACAGTCGATCAGAGTTCGGTACCCATCTCGCATTTATAATAAAGCGAGTATTGTTACTATTGGCGATTGCGTGCATAGTTAAACGAAAAATGCATCTTCAAACAATTAAGTGAACATAGATTGAACTCTTTTTAATTTTAAAAAGGATCAGTTTTATCTCCATAGCATTTTACATACTTTACTTAAAGAGAGCTTTGAGCTGGGGTGGAGTCAAACAGAAATGATATGGACACGTTAACACCGTCACAACAAATAACCTGTGAACAGGCTCTCCGGCGAAAAAAGGGGGGGGGAACCTGTATACAGGATACACAAACAAAAAGTTAGTTTATTGTTTTTTGTTGTATGCAGTATACATGGATTTCTCAAATGAAACTGCATGAGAGAACTCCCTCGCTCCCAGAGCAGTTCACCATTTACTCATATACTCATGGTTTTGATCATACCTTGGTTACTGCAGCCAAATGTGGGCATGCACACCATTCCGTTGTTCAAACGAGGCAGTTTAACGTAAAGGGCAAGGCAAAGCTTATTTGTAAAAACCCACTTGATTCTACGTACAGAGTTCCTTTGAACTAGTTACTGCATGGCTAAAATACTTTTTCTTTAATTGTCAGTCAAATGTAATCTACATTGACCTAATTATGTGACATAATTATAATCTTTAATGGTATTGACTTGCGACTTCACGCAAAACTTGTCTTCACTCTCTTCAAATTACAGGCTGCCGAACACTGTTCTCAATCAGGACGATATCCGAACTTACAGATAGATTTGACCGAAGTGCTGTTGCTGAAATGTTTTTTATTCCTCCTTTTCTCGCTTCAATTTTTCTCTTTTTTTCTCTTTTAAAATCGTAAAATCTGCAATACTGAAACCCTTGAGGCCAAATATTCAATGGCAGTAAGATAACAGTGAATGTGGCGAAAACTTGGTATATATATGTTTATTATTGCTTTTAAAAAAACTTTTAGTTTGTTTCATAAATCGTAACGTAATCACCTTGTATTATCAGTTGAAGGACAATTACTTAATGTATGCGTGAAGTTCCGTGCCGAAACTTTTTGTTTTCCAATTAGTGTAGTAACACTTTGCCTGCAGTCTTTAAAAAGTCAGACGTACCCGCCCGTTTCCACTCCCGCTTGGCAGTTGTTATATTTATAGCACCAACCGAACAATATTGCCAATATTGGCCTGACATTGCTGTTTATATATGTGCCACGCACGCATGACCGAAAAAGGAAAAATTCGAACAAGATTTTCAGTTTCATAACTTTTTTTGATGTCAATTCGTTGCCACTGGCTTTCAGATAAAACTTACTTAAATCAGCCGGTGAAGCCAGGAATAGAACTATAGAGGATTAAACAAAGACTAAACAAAACTTTTATGACTAATGACATTTTAATGATTTATGTTCAGTTTATGTAAACGGCGTGGGAGTTTGCATGTAATCACTAGCTTGGCAAGCCGATGATAATAGCCCTGATATTGATGTATGTAATTTAAGTTCCTTGCTGGTCGAGTTTGACCTAAATATATGTATTATAATATTTAAATTATATCTATTTTAAATTATATCTATTTTAATTATATTTATTTTATTTTTCTATTTTAGATATCTTCACTCAAAGCCACCGTTTTGTAGCATGACGGGTCACAAACGTCATTTCTTGTTTAAAGTTTTTAAAAGAAAGTGCCGTTACGGTTGTCGGTTCCATAATATGGCGAACTGCTGGTTTCATAAAAAGGTTCTTCGCGTTTCTTACTTAGTGTCTAATTGATCAAAAATGTACGGCTTGATTGTGGCAAAGAAACCATTTTATGAAACAAGTATTTCAAGGATTGATGTACACTTTGACGTGTTTTGTTAAGGAATGGAAGGATTATGGAATGATACATTATGACCCCCATTACAGAATAAAGACCCCCTTAAAAGTCTTAACGATCGGTTCTTCCCAAGGGGTCCCAATTAAACCAGTTTTTATCTAAAATAAAGTAGGTCGTTAGACCTAAAAAAGGTGCACATGCAGAACTATTGCGAACAATCTCGAAACACAGAAAGTTCGCAAAAATAACTGTAAAACTATCTGTGGCATTCTCCCCACATTCTTTTATAATATAAACTTGGGGTATCCAATACACAGCGTTACTTGTTTGAAAGTACGACCACTTGAGTTCTAGATTATGAAACTGACGATTTCGAGCAAGAGAACATGAGCCAGATTTCACGAGTCAGTGTTTTTGGTGCCACTTGGACCCGTGATACTGCTTTCGTAACCGTTGTATAGCGGGCACTGAGCTCTTTTAAGCTTTTTACTTACACTTGAAACGCCTTTTCCGTTTTGTGTCGTGCAACACTTTGGAAAGTCCCGTCGAACATTGGAATGGTTTTTGTGCCGCGAAAAAACCCGAACGACTTTGTGTCGGCACGAAAGTGTGAACGAGGCCTCAATTTTGCTCGACGGATTTCACTAAATTCGCGCTGGCAACGGACAACTAAAACAGAGCACTAATCATACAATTTTTTCCATTCTCTCCTGTTTTTCTCTATTCAGCATTTTCTTTATTCTTAAAAGATTCCAGTAAACATACAAAAACTTTAACTATATTGTAAAAAAGTTACTATCTGCCAAATTACTGAACTGTGTACCCCACGAAAAACTCATTTACCTGACAAGGTTTTTGTAATTGAACCGAAATGTAGCAAAAACCCCCTTGCTGAATGGCATTTCCATTCTCGCCGGAAACTGAATATGTTCATGTATGTTCGCTGGCAGTACTTGGACTCGCAGACATCCTTCAACGTACCTGAAGGTCGCATGGCGGGGACTTCATCTTCTCGTTTTATACTCTTACATGCTTTAACATGTCTCTGCTGCAATGGCCAAAGAGATCAATTCTTTGCCATGCAGACACCATGCGTCCATATTTATTTAGTCACGCTGCTAAGGGTGTAAATATCTAAGTCTTAACAATCTTTCTAAATATCTTGTTGCCAAATTAAGATGAAAAAAAGGCAAATATGAGAATGTTTGCTGCCATATAATGATTTCTTTCGAAAAAAAAATGGCTCTTTCCTAACAACTTTAACTTGGCAGTCGTTAGCAATTCAATCTGTTCGGTCACAGATTGTTGCTAGCACTTTTTATCAGTTCGTGGTATTATAAGTGTCCTGATGAGAAAACTAACTATGAGTTAACGTCTCCGAAGTGGACTTCCTTTTCAGTTTCTGTTCTTGGCTGGAGCACGCACGATATTATAGATTGGTCTGTAAAAAAGCTGCAAACCCTCACGGCAGATCATCAGTATTTTCAGGTTTCTTGTGGATTTATCTCATTATTTCTTTTGAAAATACACTGAAAGGGTAATAACTTCTCAAAAAGACTGCCAGATGCCGTGAGACAACCACTTGATTACTGAAAAAAATTACCCGGACGTAGGCTCTCCGGCTCCAGCCATCGATAAACACACGATATCAACTTTTGGATTGTGTTATCACGCATTTTATAAGCAAAGCAAACAGTCGTATATCAAAATGTGTCAGCAACAGTGGCAACTTATCTTCCCCTAATTTTTCACACCCAACCAATACACAAGAACTAATCAATCGGACAAGTCGCTGTAAACATATACCTGACCCAACACAAATACAGGCCGAGGTAGATTTGTTCTCATTTGTTCTGCAGCATTATTGTTTTGTCTATCTGTACCTCATGTTTGAGTATACATATTTTTTTCATTGTATTAGTGAACACTTTTTGAAAGAAGAAAAACTTTGGTTCACCAATGCAATGCCGATGTGTTTGCTTTACTCACGCTTGTTGACGAAGACTCCGGTGTTTTGTTGTTCCTTTACTGACTGACAGAGCTGAGTTACTAAACATGATGTACTTTAGCGAAGATAGGGAAAGTAATGCAGTCATAGCAAGCGTTACTGTATGAGTGTATTTTTGTTTCTCATTTCCATTCCTGCCGTTTGCCATTTCACGTGTATGCGGTGCTAAATCTGTGTAATATTGGGGACGGGCAGGAAGGCTGCTTTCGTCGGTGAACGACAAATGGGCAGACAATCAATTACCCCACACGAGACGAGGCGGGGGTTCACTCTTCAATCATTTTGTTGCGGTGCAGGTCGTGAAACTCTTGCTGTTTTCAGGCCAAATTTTATGAAGGTCCCTACCAAATTTAAGACCTGACAGCTGAACGCAAAATGTCTTTCCCGCGCGATAAAGGCGGCATATTTTCGCTGTTTCTCCAAAAACGATACTCATTCTTAGACCTGAGTAACGTAAAGAAGGTTTACTCGCCATATATAAATAGTTCGGCCAACTGACTAAATGGCGACCTTAAGCGCTTTTGTATCGATCAGATAACGTGAAGAATGCATGGACCGATTACCGGCTGAGGCTTTTTCATAAAAATTACTGGCTCCTCTTGCCTTTTTTTGCACCCCACCCCCCTCCCAACAAATATATGAAGTAAAAGCTGAGTATAATAATAGTTGAAAAAAATGGACGTTTTCCTTTTCGAGCGGACACGTAGGGCAAAAATCGTTTTAAGAAATTAAGATTCAGTCAATTGATGTTTATAATTTATGCAGATACTAATTCACGGTACGAGAAGAAAGTTTTCAAGTTGAAAAAGGTAGTTAATTGAGGTTCTATTTTCTATCAATACAAGGTTTGGGCGAGGCTTCACATGATTTTTACGGTTTTCAACATACATGTAATTCATTAACTCTCATCTGGGTTACAAATTTTTTTATACCAGCAGTCTTTACAGAACAATTTAAGATAAACAGCGCACACATTAAGGACGCTTATAAAGACATCAAGTTTTTAACGATTTCAAATATTTAAAATCGTCCAATTAGTGGTATAAGAAATTAAGTTTTAAAAAATACTTGTTTCTCGCGGCCTCAGGCGAGAGCAAGGCAAAATGCCAGTGCGCGGTTGTTCGAGGATACGCCCACCCGCTGGTGTCACTTGATGGACGTGCGTGACAGATGCATCCGGAATATACCATTGTCGGCTGTCAACTTGACTAATCACAATGAACAAACAGCTTCAGGCTGAACCGGAGATGACAGGATCAACAACGTTCTGTTTTACTTCTCCTAACTTTATTTGACTGTTCCTTTTTGAAGAGGTTTCCCAAGGATTGATTAAGTGCAGACAAACAAAGTAAAACTGTTTTTTTATCTAACCCAGTGTTGAGGAATTTTAAAGCGGGAATTCGAATTTGACGAATCGGTCTTCTTTGTGTGGCGTTGCTGCGAAATTGATAGTCATTTGGTTGGTAGAATATCACTGATAAAAATCTTAAACCGTAGCTTCTCTGGTGTCTTCGGACTGATACCGTGATTGCTGATACACACAAGGTCTTGGAGAGATATCAAGCTTAGAGGAATGGCAAGTTCTCACGTCGTGTGCAAAGCCTTCGTCTATCTGATTCTTGTTTGGAAATCGTGTGGCTTCAATGTGTACACAAAACCGCACATTTACGGCAAACCAGCCCCGAAAGGTGGTCGAGCATTTTTTGGTTACACGGTGACTCTACATTCTAACGGCAACGACAAATCGTAAGTAAATAATACGAGTTTTGACAGCTAGCTGTGTCTGAGGTCGTCTTTATCGCTTTTAGTGAAATTAATTTGTGTCAAGCAGTAAGACCATCGCTATGATATGAACTCATTGCCTGGCCATTGATTCACAAACTTTACAACTTTAAAGGGGACATCTCATTCATTCACAAAAATATATATCAATGAATGTCTTGTGTGATCTTGAAAAACCCGAAATACTTTCAAATAGCGAAGTAGTGTATTTATGAGGAATGCTAAAAAAATGGAGGATGCTTAGTTGTCGATCAGTGTCGGCACGTGGGCAAACGTTGAACATTTTAGTATGGACACGTATTACCGAACGTGCGAGAAAATGTGCACTCCGGGAATCGAATATATCTCTCAATTCACCGTGTATTCTAAATTAGTTTGTAGTTGATTTTCATAGCTACAAGTTAAAATGTTTCATTTTGGACAACTTTCTTGTCGTTTTCTTCAGATTGATAAGGCAAGATAATGACTACGGTTTTATTCAAACTTCAAATAGTTCTGCATCTGATTTAGTCATTTTACAAAGTTTTACGACTGACTGATAAACCTCTTTAGTTTGTTATCTTATGCTAATGAACGCATTTAGCCAAACAAGGATAACAGTGCCCACAAATTACCGTCATTGTCTTTCTTAGTTCTTTTGCTCAATGACAATATATAGTCCATTAAGAAATATTTATGCGAGTTTTTGAATGTTTGGTTTAACAGTTGACGAAAAGTTTAAAAACGAAACAGGTTGACAATTAACATATTTTAACCTACCAAGATATTAGAACTGAACTATTAAATATATTTAGAAAAAAAATTTGCTCCAAATTTTGATATAAAGCTGTTGACACTAACCAAAGTTTAATAAATGCCTTGGACGGTCTCTAAAATACTGTAGCCTTTTTAAAATTTAACACTGTTAGATTTTCACAAAGTGAAAACAAGCTGAAGATGACGTGCACATTTCGACTTATGTCATATGTGAAAAATATATTGCACCAATATTGAACGGACTCAATTACTAGTGAAAAACTATTGTCAGTGATTAAATTTTCAAATGAATGTTCATGCAACCACTCTTTACACATAGTCAGATCTCCATAGTTTAAGGTGATCACATTTTATTATTTTTTGTCTTGATCTTTAACTTTTCAAAAGAACTAGCTAATATTCTTCTTATTGCAGCCAGAAGGTCCAGAGCAAGGGCCATGGAGCTGGGGGGGGGGGGGGGATGGGGGCAATTGCCCCCCACTTTTTTTGAAAATTATAGAGGGTTTTTTGCCCCCCACTT
>JAOBYE010170774.1:0-18048 GCA_025403585.1 Parazoanthus swiftii
GTGTTATGATATACGTAACTAATAGAGGCAATAGTTACTACTTGGGCTTGTGACTAGAAGTTTCAGCTTCCAATAAGTATTACACCAATTGATAGTAAAAATGTAGTTGAGCACTTTCTTGAAGAATACTTATTGTTGGCACAATTTCAAACTGTTGTTGTTTTTTGTTATAATAATATAATAACAGTGAATGTAGGCTAGTTCCTCACTTGTTGTTATTCTGCTGCATAAATCTCCGAGAACCTGTTGTTAAATATCCTGTGTAATTGTTTAAAAACATTTGATTTATAGTAAAAATGAAGAGTTGGCCACTGGGCGTGTTCTTGCACTTCTGCAGATGGCATGTCCCTAAAAGATAAATCTTACTGCCCTGCTGTGACGTCTTTCTAAAGAATAAAAAGTATCTGAACTGTTATGCAACAAAACCGTTTCACTGATAACAGTGAAACACTGCACTCAGAAAGCCTCTGTGTTATTTTTGCACCAGTGGAGGCAATAGTGGCCGGGCTCCTTTATCAGGCGGTTATACTTTGGTTATATTTCCTTTTTTGTCTGAGGTCGGACTTTAGTCCGCAGAATACAAAATACCCATATTTGGACCAGGAACGAATACAAATATCCTAGGATATTTTTACAGTAGAACCTTATAGTTGTTCGTAACGCATCGCTAGTCACATGCGCGCTTCTTTATGAGTTCAAAGATCTTCATGAGAAAAAGAGAGAAAAAATTGTAAAGTAAATCTCCTATTAGACAGTTTAGTGTGTAGTATGGGTGGACATTTTTACTCGTCTTTTGTTCACAATTCGTAAAAGTATCTACCAATACTACACACAAAACTGTCCAACAAGATTTTTAGTGAACTTAATGTTATTGTCAAACAAGCCAAGCACAGTCGAAACGAAAGTAATTCGGACTTTTTCCGTTGATAATAAGAGTGATTTTGTTTATGTTATTGTACTTGTAAGCTGTGACATCATAGTGGAGTAGATCAAAATTGAGTGTAGTTAAGTTTGAGGAACGTCGTGCAATTTCTTAGACATTTTCTTGAAGTGTTATCCAACGATAGAAGTTGTCAATAAAGGTCAAAAATGGTTATTATATATATTATATTAATTATGCGTTTTCATGTGCAGGGGCAAGCATTTTCCAGAGATGCTAGAAATGCTGGCATCGTTTAAGAGGGGTCAGTGTAATGGTATTAAGATACGGATGGGAAAACTACAGGTATGTGGGTACAGTAGGCCTACAAATTACAGATATGTGGGTACAGTAGGCCAATAGGCCTACTTTTCTTGTAATAGGCCACTCTTTCTCAGCATACCTTTGTCCAACGAACTTAAAACAAAGACTTAAATGAAATATTTTACCAAGTTATGCCCCGCCGTAAAATCTGCTTTTGAAGTTGGTCAGAATTTTAAGTGGGTGTTGGTTCAATTTCATTGGAAAATGGCACAAGTTCAATAAGAATTCAATGTGATAAGAGTTACCAATAATCTTCACATTCCACGTGTGTCCTTTACAAGCCATCGTTAATTTACTAAAAAGCAACTGTCCTTAAATGCTATTTTTTGAGGTCACACGGTCAATTTTATGTCTTTATTAAGCCAATTGTAACATTTGCAAAAATAAGAAGTACTTAGCAATATCCAAGAAAACTAAAAACCATACATCTGACAAAACGGAAAAAATAGATGAGCTAGACTGCGTTGCTAATTTGTGCCTAAGGTGCAGTCTACAAATTACCAAATTTAGATTCTTAATCTCTGAAAGTAGCTTCCAGTAAGCATGGATCTTGTTCTGGTTGCCAAATCAAGTAGCACGTGTCAGCAGATGTTTTGACGACAAACCTGGTCGCTTCTACCATACAAAAGTAAACATAAATTCAGTACTTTCCTGGGCCCATAAAATCGGGAAGTTGTCTGCCGTAATGTGTAATTGTTGCATGTACGGTAATGTTTCATTCGTGTTTGAGAAAACTCGAAAGAGCCAGTTAATTCTTGGAATGAAATAAGTTTTGTTTTGACACAACAAAACATGCCTTGCATTTTTTCTTAAAGACACTGGTTTCAACAGCATGTATTGACCACCTGGACTTTCTTCAACGCGACGAGCCAGTCAGGTAAGTTGAGTTCACTGGTTAGAGTTTGTTTCTTTGTCTCATTGCTTCTTCATACAATACTTATCCCAAATCTGTAGATTGTAGTGTCGATTAACCGGTAAACCTTTCGGTTTGCAATTCGGATAGCTTTCCTTTCAACCTAAAAGGACTACCAACGGAGTACCTACTTCTCTTTTTCATCAGTTATAGAACAGGTTGTTCCCGTGTCATTAACTTCCATTAAACACCCGCTGCACTCAGTCATAATATTTCATACCCGTGTCGCAGTCTACTGCTGATTGGCTAACAGTTGAACGGCAGCAAAGTGGAATTCAGCCAAACTAATTTGCTAACTTCCTTGCTATTGCTATGATAGCAGTTGACATGAGGCGAAAATGTCGTCTTCAACATCATCATCATCATCATCATCATCATCATCATCATCATCATCATCATCATCATCATTGTTATTGTTGTTATTATTATTATTATTATTATTATTATTATTATTATTACTGTTATTATACTAAGTTTGATAGGGTTCTTGTTTTATTTTTCTGCAGTCACCTCGCTGCAGACTCGGAACAGCTAGGATTTGAAGTCGAAGTTATTACAGAGGAGATTGTACCAGCAATTAAGAGTCCTACATCAGTTCAATCAATTCCGCGATCACGAAAGTTCACTCTGAGTCGTGGTTACAGCACAACTGTAGCACCCAGTGAGTCAACGATTCACTTCGACGAAGATGATGGAAGGGACCTGGTGACTAAGTCACGCGAAGCCCTGGTGGCTGAACTTCACGATTGTCCCAACGAAAACAGGAAGATGCTCATTTTGCAAGTAAGTTATTGTTTTGTGATTTTGCTGAGGGCAAACTTTGTTTGTTGCTGCGGGTTTCGTTATGATGTGCAACTGGCTTTGCGCCAGTCGTTTTCAATGACCAAATCAGGGTCAGGAATCTTTTGTGTGCATTTTTAGTTTTTCTTAGTCGAAAGCTGTCGGTAGGTAAAGATTGTCATATCTGAAATCCAGTTCATTCATTCAATATAATGGTATGCCAGGGACCGTACTGACTATTCCAAACAACACTCAATTAAAGTTTAGTCACAAATGTTGGCCATAAGTGGGTTATTCCAGTTTTTTCGTGTGACGATAATCAGTGCTTCCTTACTATCATGAACCAACAACCAGCTTCATTTGTCCATTTTCGTTGCTCAGAAACCTTCAGAGTTACCCTCGCAGGAGACAACTTGTAAGTTAAACTTATAGACAATGATATGCTTAAACAGACGATTCAGACAAATCGACACTGAACTGGCATATTGCTGAAGATTAAACTGAAATAGAACTTGTTCTTTAATATTTTGAACCAGGAACTTTTGAATCGAGAGGGAAAGTATTTTGTCCTGCCTGGAGACTTGGGGACAGTTGTGGAGCAGATAGAGTCTGTGTACAAGCAGGCTGGGTACGACCGGAAGTGGAATGTAGTGCGACGGGGCGCAGGGCTTCTTGGGAAGCTAGCGGACAGTCTTGCACCCGGCATTACAACCATACTTGTGCGAGGCAAAGTGGTGTGTAAATAGTCTTTACTTTGATTTGCTATGATTGGGAACAACTTCATGCAGAGGATTAATTGTTTGTCATCAGGTGAAGGTGTGATGTAGCATGATTTTAATTAGATTTTGCCAACATTATCAATAACAATAATAGTAATAATAATAATAATAATAATAATAATTATTATTATTATTATTATTATTATTATAATAGTAGTATAGGATCTTAAGAGGGTTTCTAGAACTGAGATTTGATGAAAACATTTGTTTTATTCGGATTCTGTAATCTTTTTATACTTGGACTTTGCATTACGTTTTAAAATGGAAACTTTGGCTTTCGTTACAAGCTTATCAGATTTACAAATGTTCAAAATATGAAAACTGTGTGCCTAAGAACTCTTACATTAAAAATTATCAGTTAAAAATGCGTCACTCGACTTTCGTATAACTTTCATTCTCCTGCGAAGCAGGCTTTATGTATTTTCGCATCTTGTCGTATTTCTCAAGTGTGAACCAGGCTTTAGGTGCTTTAGTTATCAGGACGTGAATGTCGACGAGTGCAAGGTTTATGTTTTACCACGAGGAAACTTTCAAGGGTATTAACTCTACAAATTTTCACAGCGTTGGTTCGGCTGTAAGACTAATGCTTCTTGGCCTTACAAAGTTACTGAAGCACAAACAAAGTTAAAGAAAAGAAAGCAAGGTTTAAGCAGAAGTGTTCATATCTGTCACGTCCTAGAATCTGAAAGTGTCTGTTAACAGTTCATGTGAAGGCTGCCTCACCAAATAACGATTTAGTATCCAATGAAAGTAGAGTGCCCGATTGTGTGTCTTATTGTCTCTTGGCAGAGTTCCGTTCACATACAGCAGCTTCTACATACTTTCCTTTGCCGGAGGGGGGAGGGGGGTAAAACTTTATTTATGATACTAAAACTAAAAGTAAATACATGCAACAAGATAAGTTACTTGTTTTGTTATCGTTTGTTGGTTTCAAGGTCACTATTGGAGTTTTTGGTCATGAAGAACGAGTCATATACGAGCCCCTAACTCCAGCGGCCATTCAGGTGAGGTCTTTTAAGGTCTTAAAAGAACTAAGATCAGTAACAATTTAACAGAAGAAACGAGGTGCAACGAATGATGCTACAAGACGATTTGCTTAAACCAAGAAAGCCCTAACTGTTAAACTAGTTAACGAAAATCCATAGAATGACCACCCATTTTGTTTGTCTTGAAGAGTATGGAAATGTTTGGTGGTATTCGTAAATGTTGAACAAACAAAAGAACGAACACCAACAAAATGACCACTCATTTTGTTTGTCTTGAAGAGTATAGAAATGTTTGGTGGTAGTCGTAAATGTTGAACAAACAAAAGCACGAACACCAACAAAAGGATCACTCATTTTGTTTGTCTTGAAGAGTATAGAAATGTTTGGTGGTTTTCGTAACTGTTGAACAAATAAACGAGCGAAAACCCACAAAATGATCACTCATTTTGTTTGTCTTGAAGACTTGAGAAGAAATGACTGGTATTGTTCGCCGTAACTTTTAAACCAGCTGTCGAAAACCCATAAAATGGCTATTTATTTGGTATTTGTCTTGAAGAGCAGAAATAATTAGTGTTTTTCCGTTCTAAATTTTTAAATTTATTCAAAGGTTGATATAATTAATTGACATCAACCCACAGGTAGCTAAAACTAGAGAGAATGTTCGTTTGTCTTGAAGAGTTAGATGTACTTGTTGTATAAAAACATCATGTAGCAGGGCGGGACTGAAAGGGCAGGATTAAAATCTGACTGACTCGGCTGCTCAATATGGGATTTTATTCCCTCACATTTGTTCTTGGATTTATCTATCTTGTCCTGCGAAGAAGACTGCTGTGCAAACAGATATTTTAACATATACTGAGTAATACCAATATACTGCTGTTGAACTAAGTTTAAATGGAACAAAATATAAGTGGGTTTTGTACAGTCTGTTTTGGCGTCTTCGTTAATCTTTGTCACTTAAATCTTTAAAAATATGCTCTGTCATGCACTCATTTCGTCTTTCAATTTGCAGAAAATTATCTATTCGTACTGCAGTCCGCACGATGTAAGAGAAACTGTTCTGCAACAAGAGGTAAAATGCAGTAATTTGGTTTATATGTGTTGTCTTTTGCATCAAAGTACACCAGACAAATAAAGAATATCAGATTCAGCCACGTTTTATGTCTTTGGACAAGAACACCACCGAGAAATGTGTAGAGCAAATGCAGGAAACTTCCGTTTGCTTCATGTTCTTTCTTTCTATTGTTTGTTCATCTAACAAAATATTAGGCTCTCTAGATCTTAATGTCTAATTTTAAGCAAAGGCATGCATGACGTCTGCAAAGATCGACCTGCACTCAATATCATTTTATACTTACTGAAGTTACTTTTTGAAGAGTATACGTTTGAAGACCGTTAAAACATATTTTAATTGAACACTTGTGCTGTTTCATTTCTTCCAAAACTGATAAATTGAATGTCGGCCCAGTTAACTTGATTCCTGAGGAGGTTTTAGGTCCATGCCTAAATTAACTGGCCACTGCAGTCTTCCCTGATCCTTAATTTCAAACCTTACTAAGATTTTTTGGCGGTGTTATACTTGCTTGGCTGTCACCAACTGACCGATAGGGGCGATGCTGTTCCAACCAATATGAATTACATGTCGGCAAATTTGTGAGTTGTGATTGGTTAACTGAGATTGCCTTAAGACACGTAGTCGGTCGAAGGCCGGTATATCTTTATGTTTTGGTTTCGCCAAGACAATTGGAAAGATGTTAACAACTTACTGTAGTCAAACATCTATCAAACCTAAGGTAAACGTCGTTTAGAATATTAAGAATACTTTGTTAGCTTGCAATGGTAGTCAATTTAGATGACAAGGAATATTAACCTAACCGACAGATATTTTTTACGTGAAGCTAAAGACTTGAGTGCCGGGTCTCTTCTGGGTGATTTAGGCTGCTATCATTGACTGACTGCACGAGTGGGAGTCTGGAAACGGTCAGTAGTATCAAAGCAACAAAAACAAAAAGCAAACTCACTTTTAGTCCAGACCACTCGCTGAAGCCAGTGAACAACATTACAGAAACAAACACCTATGTCTATGACGCAGTTGATTTAAAAATGCCAAATGGTCGAGCTGATATGATATGAGAACTTATTCGACTTCCTTACTCGCTGTAAGCACGAAAATAACAAAAAAGCGTTACAAAAGAAACGGAAAGCAAAACCTATAGCCTTCCAAATGACCAAAGACAACTAAACTAAACCAAATTAATTATATATCGGCGCATGATACAGCCGCCCACAAAGCCCTTTGGGATCATGGGCAAAGCCAAGGGGGGAGGGGGGGGGGCGTCGATCCGCCTGTATGTCAATCAACTACACAAAGAAGCGAACGAGCACATCTATCACAATTTTCAGTAGATTACTTCAAACTAATATCTTTTTCAAAACACTACCGCTATCCAACTGACTTCCGATTCGTCAACAGTAGAGTATGCATTTTTCCCCCTGCATTGAGAAAATACGAGCTGACTGAAGAGTTTGGGGGTTCATGAAGATTACCCCACGGTTGCAGATTTATGACCTCGGAAGAAAATAGACCGAAACTATGACTCTGTGCTCACGCCCGAGTAAAAATTAAGTATACTCTTTTATTTTGAATAAGTGAATGTGCCGGCATTGAACACAAGAGTACAGTTCAAGAGAATAACTCATTTCTTCATTGCAGATGGTTTTATACCTTGCATCGTTCATTTCAACGACGCCTCAACTTTTCAATGGAATGCTGAAGATTAGAGTTGGGTAAGTTCTATCCTGTTCACCCTACCAGAAGATGATTGGCATTTCTTAACAACAAAAGCAGTAGCAACATTTTATTTGCACCATTTGATAAGTTAAAACTTACCCTGAAGAAGGGAAATGCCTTTTTAATCTAAGTAAGGTATCTGGGGATCCGAATTAACTATATAGAGATAATCTAGTCGGTGTCAATTAAGTATTAAATTGAATAACAAAGGTCGGAGTCAAGAAGAAAAACTAAAAAGTTAAATCAGTTATACAACAAAACTATACAACGTACATAAAACCTTACGAAATCCATAAAAGAAGAACACGTAAACTCAAAGCGGCATTTTACCAAACGCGGGGACAGCATTTTAATACATATTGAGAAAAACAGTACGAATTTCAGAATTAGAGCAATAAAATTTTGCTCTTTCCCTTAAACTGCTGGACTTACAACTTTGGAAGAGAGGTGAATATTGTAATGATTGCCTTAGTTGCTTGAACCTATTACAGTGCGCCATTGAAAACTGTGGACACAGAGGCACATTTTTGGAATGGTTATTGTTCATCAGCCAACAGACAAAATTTCACAACCCGAGTTTTCTTTCTCAGCAAATCAGACTAAAGGTCCACCCGCATCTTTGGATTTTTGAAACGTTCTATGTTCCCCGGCCAATCAACAAGAGCTCAGCATCCTATGGAGAGCAAACGCGCCAGATGAGCTGGCTCTTGTTAAAGGCTGATTTTCACGAGCGACGCAACAACAAGCCGCAGAAACAAGCGCGCAATCAAGAGCTTTTATTTCGCTGTGTAAACGGTCTTGACAGAAGAAGTGACTGAAGCAAGAGCAAAGATCAAAATTTCTTTTTGCTCTTGCCTTTGCTCTTGCTCTTGCTATTGCGCTTGCTTCAACATTTATCTTGTGAAAACTGAACTTGAACCAAGCGGGAGGAATGCTTTGAGTGCTATTTTCGATCGACCAATCAAAGAGCACTTGGCCCAGGTTTCTTTGCGGTCTTACCTGCGTTAACAGACAAGGTGGCGGAAGCAGGAGTAAGTGATTCGTGCGCTTGGTTCATGGTTCGTTTTAACGGACACAAGGAGCTATACTTGTTCTTGCGTCGCTAGTGAAAACCAGGCTTTAGGATATCATGTTGATCAATTTAACCGATACACATTCAACATATATCTGTATGTGTTCATGTTTTTTGTAGTTCCACTGTAACAAATAAAACACTCTTACACATTAGTTCTGTTTGCATATATTTAAAGGTGGATTATTCAAGCAATGAAAATTCAGCTAGCTTTATGTGCTCAGCAAGCGGCGAATTTTGGGGTGAGTGCTTGTTTTAGCTTACTTTTGAAATGCAGACAGTTTTGGCTAATTTTTACGGTTATTCCCCGAAATTTTCAGTCTTTATGATCTTTTTAAATGATTTTCCCATGTTTCGAGACAAGGAAACTACAAATAGGACCTCTCTGCATTTGAAGTGAAACTATCTGTTATTTTTGTGAAAATTGTGGACGTTACAAGTATGTTTTTATATCATGTTCTGCTCTTTGTCTGAGCTACATACGGTTTAGTTTCGATTGTACTTTGAATTTCATGGGGCTCCTGCGGTCAGGGAAAAGTGAGCCAGTCTGTCACTTTTGAGACATTGTTGTTGTACCTGTTATTTTAGAGCCCAGATTAAAGTCCTAAAATCGCAGTTGGTCTACTTGAGTGTTTTGACGTGTAGTCATTCAATAGGAGAGTGCACAGTTTCTGACTTAGAAACTACAAACCAAATCTTGCCCAAGAGTCTCGTTTTTGGCCTTCTGGCAATGACAGTAGCTGTTTTGCAGTATAATCTGAGTGGTATTCATTTCAGTGACCTCTCAAATTAATAAGTTAAGTCTGGTTAGACCTTGTCTTTCATTTTCACTTCAAGATGAAACTTTTCCTTTTTTCCCAGGTCTAGGTTTCATATCTGAATGTATGGATAGCAAGACGATCATTATGACGTCACTAGTTATGTTTAACCTCATTAGCAAAATGAAAGAAAGTGGGGCCCATGTCAACACAGCAGTTGTGTTGTTCATTTTATTTGCCGCTAAAATATAATTTTAAAATACGACATCTTATTCTTAGCTGGTGTCTCACTTTCAATTCAAAATTTCTCACTTTCAACTCAAGACGACTCTCGCTTACTTTGTTACCATGGTAGTGTTTCATTATCACTCAGTCCACCTCCATCTCCACTGAATGCTGTCTTCGTCTGCATGTGCTACTGCTTGTGTGCTTTGCCTTAACAGTATGTGTATGTAACAGTGTGTGTGTGTGCTCAAAGCAAGTATTAATGTAGTGACAACCCGCTTATAAGAACCAGTGTAGGTAAAAAAACAAAATTAAGAACCTTTAAGAGAAACTCGGCTGTTGTGCCTAAAACGCTCTTTGAACACAACTTGGGTTTGCTGCATAGCAGGAAAACGATACTTTGGTCTTAAAAGTTACAAATCGGGGTTTTCTGAAGGTACTTTTGACTTCCTCGGCGCTGCCATCTTGCGATATGACGTGTTATGGTTGCCGTACCAGCCCCCCCGTTCACTAATATTGTCTTCTATCAGACAAAACTGGAGCCTGGCACTACAATCTTTTACACGTCAGGTTTCAAGATGGCGGCGCTTGGAAGTTCGGAAAATCCCGATTAATGGAGCGTTGTTTCTCTTTGTTGTTGTTGTTATTATTATTGTTGTTATTATTATTATCCTTATTATTACTATTATCATCATTATTATTATTGTTATTCTTCTGCATATTTTTTTTTATTTTTTTGTAATTATTTTTATTTTGATGATGATGATGATGATGATGCTACATTGCAAACAACATCAAGGCTACAAAGAGTTTCAATAGATGTTCCTTCTACAGAATTTTTGAAGAACTCGTTAATAATCCACTTTTAGACCCGTTTTGTATGACCCAGGTTCTTATACGCGGATTTTTCTGTACTGTTTATTTGCCTCTTAATGGTAAACTAACAGTTATTTTACAACGGGTTGTTTTTGAAACTGTGGCTAACGTTGAATGTACCAGCCTGGGAACGGAGTCACTCACAGTTTGCTCACGAGAAAAGACTGAAGAAATCGTGTCGAATGCCTGTTCAGCACGAGCGAATTTTCCTATACGACCTTGGACGAGTCGTACTAAGTTCTACCAATTTCAATTCCATTTTAGACTCTTGCGCTTGCGCAGTGGGTTTAACTGCTAACATATTGTGTGCCACAAGAAACTCACGCATGGCCACAGCTCGCTGATACTCAACAAGATTTCGAGGTTTCGACACGAATTCTTCAGTCATACTTTGCGAGCAAAGAAGTGGTTGTTATCGGAATGCGTTTGTGGCTACAGTAACAGCTTTTCAAGGCGTTTATTTTGTTTGTAGTTTTTTATTGGGACATTTTACGAGAACAGTTTACAAGATAAAAACTCACACGCACACGAACTGTTGATAAGCCTGATGACTCTATTTCCTGGGAATCTATTTGAAGTGCAAAACCGAACTGCAATTGAGTATGTCATTCCTTCACCACCTCTCTTGCTCTGCTGTTGTTCTTCATTGCATCTGCTACTACAACTAACCTTTCTGCCGTCTGAAATCGTGTCAATCCCCCAAGAGTGTGTTTAAGATGACTGAACACAGTTATGAAATGATTGAGTAACATAACTACAACATCAAATCACGTCTTGATGCTAACAGCTGAAGAGCTCAAATTTATTTCAACTGAAATACACCCAGGAGTGTTAATAGGTATCGATCGCAGTCTAAAAATAGGCCTTTTTTCTAATTTTTGAAAAAAAAAACTGCCTATCACAGTTTTAGTTCAAATTGAAAACGTGGGTAAAGATCGTGATGTTTTCATGACGTGAATTTTGACATGGTTGTGACAGATAGATATTTGTTAATTTACTTAAGTCTGAGTCATATTGCCGATTTCCTTTGTCAGATCGGTATCTGAACTGCAATTGATTTCGACTAAAATCGAGCAAAGAAATTACTCAGCCTTTATGCTTTGAAACGTCTACATTGCATGGAAACGATCAAAGTCTTTACAAAAGCTCAAACAATCTTAACTTTTACTATTGTGTTCTTTTTCGTATGCATAGCAGTTTCATACATAATGTCCCTATAAATGATAACTACTCAGAAAACGTCTAAACTGTGTTCAGCCACCTTTAACAACGAGTCTTGGGCTTGGCTATGAGAGAAAAGTTCACGCACTAGAAGTAAATCGCTTTGACATGTTTGCATTTAGGCTAGAAAAGCAGGAGCGAGGAGAGGTTCTGAAGCTTCGGAGAACAGCCGACCAACTTTGAAAGATTTTGAGGTGGTATATTGTTCTTGGCTACCCAGCACGCCCAGTGGGTTGAAAATCTCTTGTGCTATCAAATAAGACTTTAGTATGGCCCTAGTGTAAAATTCACAGAGCTAACGTCAAGCGATTTAATTCGCATTTTTTTAAGTTTAAATTGCCTGTGTATCACCATATTAAGAAATAACGTGTAACATTAGCAGTTCCAGACTCCTCCCTTAGAGATCACAATGAGAGTGAACGAGAGGGGGCCTGGCGCTACAGCTGCTACCCGTCACTTTTGCAAGATGGCGACACGCAAGAACTTCAAACTCAGAAAAAAGGCAGACTAAATCTTTTGCCGTTAACTCTGAAAACAAAACTTTTCAACTTACGTTTTCCTTTTGTGGAACAGAACATTTTGCGAGGCTTTGGTCTCAGTTAGATTGACTGCGTGTACAGCATTCGTTGTTATTTCCTGACTGAACGCCCCTTTGGTAGCGTGGTTTGTATCTTTGTGTATTTGTACGAGTAATCGCGAGTGCTTGTGTCCTTATGTGCGCCATAGCATAGCTGTAGCAGCGATCATTGTCACTCTATTGCATTTCATTTCACTTCATGTTTCATGATTGCTCCCAGGCCTTGTATTGGTTATTTCGTGTATAAACGAAATGCTGTGTATTCTGGCATTGAAGAGAAACACAATATTGATCACGGATTGGCAAGCTGCTCGTACAATTGACAAACTCTTTCTTCGTATTTAATGGAAGTCAAAATATTTTCCTATTTATTGTTTGTTGTTTTTTTCTTTTTTATACTTTTTTTGTTTTGCTACTGTCATCTTTTTTAACTTTACGTCATTGAGCAAGACAGATTTTGCGCTAAGACTGAACGTGAAAATGTTTCACTATATACACCAAGTAAACAATGGGCTTTAGCAGAAAAGTGTTTTATCACAGAGTAAAGACTTCACAGAAGGGTTTTTTACAAAGGCAATAAAAAATGTGTTTTTTACTAAAATTTTTCCGTTATGAGAGTAATGGGAGATTACACTCAAACTAACTCGCCCTTCAGAATAGTAGTAAAAAAGAAGCAACCCGGCTGGGAAATACTGATATTAGTGTCAAACAACCTTTAAAATATTTGACCGTGAAACCCCGTCTAAACTTTGGAAAGTAACCAAACTCAAAATTAAAGATTTTTCTACTCTTTTTGCATTTTTTAGAGTTTATCAGGTTCCTTTTTTATAGAAGAAATTGGTCTCATGTTACAAGAAGGCCGTGCGAATTACTGTCACTAGCGGCGTTTAAAATTCAAGACTGTTTTCAACTAACTGTGCACGGGTTGTGTTTCAGTCGGTGTACTGTCAGTCACCAAGCAATGTTAAGAGATTGTTGATGATTGTTCTGACATCCAAAGGCCAGCTCCACGGTTACAGTGTTGCGCCCAGGTGTGTAAACTAAAAAACACTTCCCTTCCAATAACTAACTTAATGTACTCATGTTCCAAACAGCTTTTTCTGTTTCCACTTGGCGTTAGCTTAGTTATTTTCAACCAGTCAGATATACATGTACTTTTAGGACACACCTTACCAAGACAAACACCAAACAATGAGCTGCACTCTTTTAGGATCTCGTTAATTTCCCACATTTCCCAGTTTTCCTAACGAAGGCGTTACGCTCGAGTCGTCAGCTTTAAGGTATGTTACTTAGCCTCCACGTAGCTTCGTCCCCAGTCAACCTGTTTGGCTTCACGGGCGGCGCGGTCAGACTGGGCGCTAATGAGTTTAGCTTCAGCGTCCGCCATTTTGAACGAGAAGCTTAGCGACCAGGCAAACGGAGCTAACCGGCAAGGTGGATGACTGGGGCAAGGCTAGCCTCCACACATACTATTATTTTCCTTCGCTGCGCGAAGTCTCTAATGTTACTCGGAGATACGATTTCTCGAGAATTGTTGCATTAAAAATTGAGATTTTGTAACATGTCACATGGTCAACGATTTTTAGCGTTTTTGTTGCGTCAACGCGTTGCAAGTTTCAGAAACTCGCAACATTCAGTTCTTGTCATGTTTTCCGTCAAGAAAGAATGGTTCACTGTGTCCTGTTACACCACATACCGTGTAACACCACCCTACGGGATATCAGCCCTTGTTGGTCAAACCTCATACTACACTAGCGGGTGACGGATGTGATGTGATCTTGAAATAATGTGAACTGTAGTAAAAACCAACTATACCAAGGATAATACTATCAAGATTTCAACAAAAGCACTTATACGCAACTCTTCCTATTTTACAATAGCACTACTAATCTAGATACTAGTTACTTAAAAATTTAGTCATGTATAGTTACAAGTTATTTTAATTTTTTTTTTAATTCGAGGCTGAACACTGATTGAATGAAAGATTACTCTACATAAACTTGCACTCTGATATATATAATAAGGGGCGTGATGGTTTGATGGTAACAACCATGCCAGTCCTTATTTGATGGCTATAACAGTGCCGATTATATGGCACTATTGACGTGCTGTTAAGTTAACGAGTCTTGTCTCGTGTCTTAAGTCATCTGCTTAAAGCTTGCCAAGCACTAACTGTGACTCTTTCAGTTTGAAAGTAAAACACGAAGCATTTTTTTCAGAACCCCTTTGCATCATAGACAGCTGGACGGCGCTGTCCACAGAACACCAGCGGACTTCTATGAGAAAGGTGAGAAATAAAGGGATCTCAGTTAACATCATTGTTCACATTTTGCCTTATTAACATTACGTATTAAGTTTACTTAAATCAAGAGCTCCTGACGTTGACTGGAGTTGGGTTTATCCAGTTTGTGGCGTTCAATACGATGGGCTCGCTTACTGTTTTGTCTTTCCGTACCTTTTATATTGTGTCAGTGTCTGGGGATCAAAATATCCCACTAGTTTAAATCGTTTATTTTTGTTTCAAAAACAAGTTACTGTATTCGTACTATCGCGAAACAAGCTTGTGATGCACTCACCGAACCGCTATTCAAGGAATTAGCAATACTAAAACTGAATGAGATTTATTTTCTACAGATTGGAAAACTCATGTACCTCTATAAAACTTTGTTTTTAATGATCAACCAAGTGCATAGCCACAACACAAGAAACAAACATTCCTTTTATATCACCCCATGTAGGACAAAAATCAGACAATTTTCTTTCCAAAACCAAGACCCAAAATTCGTTAATACCCTAATTTTTGACATTCAAAATTCAACCAGTACTGTTTCATTAAAATCAAATCTGAAAAACCTCTTTCCCTCCTAGTTATATCATATATAGTTGTTTTTCTTTTCATTAAATTTCTTGTCAGTGTGCTTACAAAAATCATGTTTTTACTTATTGAGAAAGCCCAAAGTCCATACGCCACATGGTTTCCTATTGGGCTTTCTCGTCACTTTAATGCATTGTAATTTTAGTTTAATTCGTTGTAAATTCTATCGTGTGGCAAACTATTTAAAAAAAATCATTTAAAAGTGTCCGTTAATCGAAAAAGCATATCCCCCTTTTTCCCCTTGTCATAACTTTATTTTAACTTTACCACTGTTTTTAACATTATATAAGCAATAAACAACTTCCATAATATGTGTCAATCTTTCAAATAAGACAAGTAACTATAATTTCCTTTTGATACTAACTTAATTTAAATTATTCTAATTCATTGTAATAAAAAACGTATCGAACTCTTAAAATGTATTGTTTTGGCTGCATTGAACCATTCGATATGTAGTTTACTTTTCATTTTAATGATCATGAGTAGTTTATAAGGAGTTATTTTTACGGCTTCATTTCTCGAGAGGCTTGTTCGCTTTACTGAGCAGAGGGTATATGATCCAATACACCGGACGCTTTATGCTGATGATTTACTAATGGTTATTTACTTCCAAGTGTGGCATATTCTGGCGCGAGCACCTTCTGGAATCAAGATTTCCCGCCATGTTCTGCCACAGCTTCCCACCATAACAGAGCTGAGTCGAGACGAGAAGAATTTTGCACTGAAAGTTGAGGAGATACTCAGTGATATATCGAGCCCAGAGTACAGGCAGATTGTAATCGAGGTATGTCTCTTGTGATTTAAGCTTTCTATGGTAGATTTTAAACCAATAAAGTCTTTGGAAGACTCCTTATTACCAATGGGAATGATTATGACAAATTTACAATACCTAATAGTATGCTATGTACTTATAACCTTAGCTGAAGTCAAAAATCCCAGTCCATGTAGGGTTAATTATTGGCTTTACGCTAACCAACTTTCGAATTACTAAGCACTGAATGACAGGGAGCATTATGTCAGCAGCGTTGAGTGCCTTATTGTGTCCATTTATGCCACTCGTCAGTAGAACCAACGTATATCTGTCTCTTGCCTCCTTTTTTCTTATTGCAGCTGTTGATGGTTCTGGCCACGATGCTGGGACGAAACCCAGAAGTGCAGTTTGACAAGTGTATTGACTTGGACGGGGTAAGTTGCCATCAGTGCAGTAAAGAAACATACACTACTTTCATAATTTGCTCAAGTGACCATAGACATAACTTCAAGCCGAGGTCAAGTTCCAAGTTCTCATACATTTGCTGTATTTAGGCCTTACTGTCCTCGACTCGAATTTTTGTTCATGCATGGCCCCTGGGGCGTATTATGAAAGAGGTGTATTGGAGTGCTGAAAAATGAAAAAGTGAAATGTACCTGACCTCAGTCGGGGGCTGAATTGTATTTTTTTCCTCCCTCGCTCTTAACCTCTTGTCACAAGAATCCGTAAATCTAAATATTGAAAAATTGCGGCCTAATGAGGCAAAATGTTACTAATGACGTCATATCGAGTTCCCCGATACGGTTAGTAAAAAGGTTAACATATCGTTTGATCTTGTTTACTTCATATAGTTGCTCTAAATGACGCGCCCATCACCGGGTGTATTAATGGTCACAGTCATTTAGCTAAATAGTTGTCCTCTTTTCATTGGTTGAGTGACCATTACGTCACCTTCAAATGACTGCCTACAAATTATAGTTTGCTCATGCGCAGTATTTCGCACTATACAAATCGGTTGTTTGCTCATGCGCAGTCCATAAAACTATCCACCAACGTGCATAACGTTTTTACGTGGCCATGGTGAAGTCTCGCTTTCCAGAGTTTTTCGAAGACGACCTGGCAGATTTAGCTAAAGAAAACTAGTGAAAACAAGAGGTGATTTCCCATTTGCCGATGCCAAAGGCATCGATTGCCACTGCATCGTCGCCACTGACAAACCACGGTATATTGATCAATCTCGTCCGGTATCACGCGTGGGAACGTTTTGCACATTCTTTCGCGAGTTGCCGATAGCGATGCGGTTCGCTTAAAATACCGATGCAAAAAGTTGAAGTTACAATGCAGAAAAATGAAAATGTTACGTCCCAACGGGCTAGCAAGGAAACATTAGCTAATCAGTTCAGATTACAGCAGATATATCAACGGTGCCTGTGTAGAAGTCTCGAGATGTTAGAAATCCATCGATGCTTATCTGGTGGACCATTTGTCTTGAACTACTGCCTAAAACATATTGTTTCTAACACCCAGCTTGTTGAAGATGCCATCGAAATGTTCAGGACGGACACTTTTGTGGACAAGAATGAGGTACGTCAAGTTTCACGTGTAACAGCATGATAGCTGACGTGTGTAAGAATCAACTAAGATCATGCAATAATCCTCATAACCGAACCTGTGTAATCTACTGCCCCTGTAATAGTGCCGGACTTAATAGAACGGTGAAAAATCGACCGGTACTTTGCTTACAATTCTATAATGTCACATTTTGCTTTTATCAAGGATAAATTGCAAAGACTAAAACAATATTTTGCTTTCCACTGGCTATACCCAACTGACATTACACTGTTTTCAATTATTTTTTTCGAGCTCTTGAATTTAAAAAAAAACAAAGTTGCAAATGACTTTTGATAAAGATTTACCGAAACTATCTACTACATGTATCAATTAACCATGTCTATTATTAGTTATCAGCAAAAAAATGTCTAAATGTCAGTTATCGCTAAATGTTTGCGTGAATATTAGCTATCACTTAATCCAATCCAGACCCTCTTACCAGAATGCATACCAACGACTAAGTGCCCCTATTTTCACATGAACGCATGCATGTATTTGCATTGCTTTTGTGGCCAGGCCCCGGTTGCTCGAAGGCTGGTTAACTCTTAACCATTGGTTAAGTCGCCTAACCAGTGGTTAAAATTTAACCG
>JAOBYE010170885.1:1686-14573 GCA_025403585.1 Parazoanthus swiftii
ATGAGTATATGTAGAGATGTAACAGTAGTGTGACATTAGCGGTAACTACAGGTTAATTATCGTGACAGTAAAGCTAAGTGTGAGGTGGTCACGATGAGTATATGTAGAGATGTAACAGTAGTGTGACATTAGCGGTAACTACAGGTTAATTATCGTGACAGTAAAGCTAACTGTGAGGTGGTCACGATGAGTATATGTAGATATGTAACAGTAGTGTGACACTAGCGGTGACTACAGGCTATCGTGACAGTAAAGCTAAGCGTGAGGTGGTCACGATGGATGTTTGAAGGCAAGTAACAGCAGTGTGAGAGCAACGGTGACTGAAGGGTTTCGTGACAGTAACATGAAGGCTAAGCGTACGAGGTGGTCAGGCAGAGTTTAATGATCTGTTTCACTGTTAAATCATTGGAATTTCCATAAATTATTACACGTTTACCACCAAAACTGGTCTTTAAAATGTTTACTTGTCCTCTGTTCAGGTTCGATACGTAATCCGCCTTGATTATACTGTGTTTCCGCCCATATCATAAATTGAAATGACAGATTACTACAATCCAACTTTTAGACTTACAATTAACGAGCAGACTGTCATTTTCAAGGTCCACGAAATTCACGGAGCTAGGTTAACTTAAAGATTTGGTTATCCCCAAATTGATTGATTATGCCTGAAGGGGAGAGGGAACGCAAGGCCCGAAATTTTACGAAAATGTATTATTTGTTACCTTTTCATTTTTGTGTTTATATAAAGATCCGCTCTTCGGGCATGTGAGCACACCAATGGACACGTGATTCCCTTACAAATTGACCCACTCAGACCCGCTCCACATAAAACTACAGTTCACTCTTGATAACTCGAACCCTCGACATTACGAACTAAACTCGTTCTCCTTTCAAAACAATTTGTCTCTAATTTGTCCCTGATAATTTGAACCCCCGATAACTCAATTCTTTTTACGTTATCGGAATTCAATAACATATCCCTGGAAATCTTTAGGTGGTAAATCTCCTCACCTCGATTTTTTCGCCTCAAACATATGCCGTTTGACCAATTGCTAAAGGTTTTGCACAACTATGTCTTGATTGCAAATACATCTTTTGACACTAATAAGGTGACGTAATCGCTGATGACGTCATCTTTAACTTTTGAAATTCAAATTCTTTTGCTAAAATTTATAAAGCTTGCTATTTCTTGTTCTTTCTAGGTATTTCATAGTTCTAGACTAAATAAGGGTTTTGCCTACTATGTCCAATAATTTATCTCAAACTTTATCAAATCACGAAACTAAAAACTCCTAGAGAGCGGCCACTTGGAGTTTTTGCGATTGTTTTCATGGCAACGTCAACCAAATAATTTGAATAATTGACCATTTTTCGTTTAAAATTAAGTTAGTGGATTATGTACTAACTAAATGCCATTTTTTTTAACCGTTTGTAAAATCATGGTAGGGGGAATACCATAGATTGACTCCTTCCATCAAGCATTCGTTTGGAAATACTCGGCACTAAAAGACCCAACTGATAAACTGTCTAATTACCAAACAAAAAGAAGAAACGTAGAACTATACGAATCACAAACAACAAAATAAGCAAATACAAATGATCGCGTTAGGGTTAAGTGAATGTAAGTCTTTAATTGCGCGCTGAAACGGAAATCAAGGTTGCCTACGAAAAGGCCATTGGCATATGGCACTTTCTTGGCGGAAAAATTAGACTGTAGTTATTGATATGTTAGCTTGTATCTTGGTGTTTTTGGGTAGCTGTAAGTTAATCTGTGAAACTTAGCTGACTTTAACCGTTTAAGTTTCAAACGCAACGTATGTTGTGTTTCTAAATTTTCTTAACCAATCTGCATACTTTCCATTTGAACAAATTGAGAGATGCGGAAGTTATCTTTTTCTCCTTTTTTAATGAACTTGCTCTCAATAACACAACGTTACATTATCAATAATAACATAAATGCTTTTGTTTTTAGTCTCAGAGATTTTGCTTGAAAGATCTTTAGCTCTCATAACAAAATGCCTTGTTTTTGTATTGATAGTGTAAGGAGAAAGTAGTAGTTGATAAATTGGCTTTGGCTAAGAAACGTGATGAGATCGCAACGAGCAAGTTGAAAACCTTTAGGATGAAGACAGTATCAGTGCGTTTTTGATAGTGTGAGTTGCACTTTTTACAAGTTGACATAAAAGTGATTTTATGAGATTCACGAAAAAATACTCGAAGGTTATCGGGAAACGCACTTCTTATCTGAAGACGATTCTGTTAGAGAAAGGGTGTGGTAACCCGGGAAAGATTTGTTAAAGCTCGTGGAGAATATACTGTGACAAAATGTGCTGGCAGTCAGAGAGAACTGTAAGAGTTCGTGTATAAGACAAATTGTGTGCGACTGTTAGGATGAGCTGTTTAAACGGAGTTTTCGTGACAATTACGGCCTGCTTTTTAAAGCTCAAACATAAGATACTGCGACCAAATGTGCGTGACAGACAGGGAGATTCATTTAAGTTTGGGACTTTCCGAAAGTAGTTACGTTATCAGCTGAAACTTTTTCATTTACCACTAGGTTGTGGATGTGAATGACAATCCACCCGTGTTTACGACCCTTATGTACAGTGTATCCATTCAGGAGCACAGTCCATCCGGGACTTCAGTCGTCACGGTGATAGCTACTGATCGGGATTCCCCCGCCGTGCAGCAAGCAATACGGTACTCCATTGAAAAACGCTGGGAATTACATTTCAGTATTAACTCGGAAACAGGGCTAATCACAACACGCGGTGAAGGACTGGATCGAGAAATAGGTCAAGTAGTGTACTTCAAAGTTTATGCTTACGATGGAAAGTTCACGGGGCAGGCGGAAGTGGAGGTCACTTTGATTGACATCAATGACCAGACACCGCTGTTGCTGAACCCGCCATATGTAGGCTGGATCATGGAAAATGAGCCCCCAGGAACACCAATATTGCCTGTTCAGGCCGTTGATCACGATGATATAACGTCTAAGAACACAATAATAACATACACTCTGACTGATGACGCTGGAGGAAGGTTTGCTATCAACCAATCAACTGGCATGGTTTACTCCAAGATGACATTTGACCGCGAGACTCTTCCGAATCGCTTCACTATTGATGTGAGAGCCAGGGACAACGGTTCCCCACCGCTGCAAGCCACCACAAAAGCTAAGATAATTGTAATGGATGCAAACGATTACAGACCTCAGTTCACGAATGATGTTTACTACGGCTCGTTGTCGGAACTCGCCATACCTGGTCAGGAGGTGGTACAGATTGTGGTACTGGACAAAGACGAACAGGAGAACAGCGAATCAGAGTTCATAATAACACATGGGAATGAACCACGCGCTTTCTTTATTGATCCATACACGGGGATGATTTATGTGGCAGGTAAAAAACCTTTTATGTTTATTTACCCTTGTATTATATTGAACAACATATATCTGGGTATTTGGAGTATTTATAAGAATAAGAATGAAAATAAAGATAAAAAAAAAGCACATCTGATATATGCCTAATTTGTGTTATAAAATTGCGTCCGTCTTTTTACTATTGTTATGAATATTCTTTTTTTCTTCTTATTTGTATTATTTTCATTCTCACTCTCATTTCCATTTTTTTTCTAGTTTTTATGACTCATTCTCATTTTCTTTTCATGTCATTGCCACTCTCATTCCAGTTCTCATTCTCACTCTCATTTTCCTCCCCTATTCTCATTTTCATTATCATCAGTGTTAGTTTTTGCTATAGAATTGCGTTCTTACTCTCACACTGTTCTTACTCCTATTTTTATTAAAACCTAATTGTACAGTCTAAAAACGAAACTAATTAAGTTACTTAACTTTAATGTCCTAAAACATTTCAATCAATCAATTTCAATCTCAATGTATCTACTAACTACAGGGAAAACATACCGTTTTATTCGTTATTGTAAAATCACATGTTTTGTTTACTTGCCAACGCGAAAACATGGCCCTTTTCAAAAATAGTCTGGCAGTGCTAACTAATGATAGTTTGTTACTTAATTTAAGGTTTTACTAGGACTTCTCTCCAACTTGAATAAAATCATAACAAAAGCGAAGTCCAGACAGCCCAAGGGGGTACTCCCTACAGTCGGATGTTGGGGGAGCTCGTCGTACATTTTAGGGGTTGAAATTAGCGATCCAGTATTTTTTAGGGGTTTTCTCGGGCAAAATCTGAAGGTCAGGTATTTTAAGGGTATTTATTCAGGTTTTCCGACGAACTCCCCTGACATCTTACAAAGGGAGTATCCCCCGGGCCGGAAATAACTTCCTCTGCAGTTATAGATCAAATGTTCACTACATATAGAAATAAAGATATGTTGCTTAGAACTCCAAGTTGACAAGTTCCTTACGTCCTACTAAACATCATAAACCCATTAGATTGTTAGCACAAAAATTTTGGTATACATAACGCTAACTATTTTAGAATTCAAAACCAAGATTTTTTCTTTTCCAATCCCCTCCCACCCCCTTCTTCTCCGTTTCCCACATAACGTTTTGGAAGAAAAAATTCTACGTCTTGAACTTACTAAAAAAAGTTTTCAGAATCCTCAGAGACCCTGCGGCAATCAAAACGAGGCTCGTTTCTCTCGTCTCAGCCCTGTTTCCTATCTAGAGAAGCGCTATTTGATGTCTAAGATTATCTTTTTTTAGTAAACATCATTTCGATTATCGGATGTCTTACTAAACTTTTTACCGTTGTTTTGTAGGAAAACTTAACTATGACTTGAAGAAGGTTTACAATCTAACGATAGAAGTCTGGGACCGAGGGATGCCGCCCTTAAAGAGCGAACAACCGACATTTGTCATAATTACCATCTCCGATGATAACGATCATATCCCAGAATTCAAGCCAGGGGAGTACACAGCTTCTATCTATGAAAATGCCACTGTAGGTTCTTTTGTTGTCATGGTGACGGCAATGGATAATGACACCAATATAAGCTATCCCTTATCCTACTCTATCACTAATGGAGACGATTATGGCGTGTTCGACATCATTGCCAACTCAAGCAACACTAGCAATGCAGTAGTTGTGGTCAGCGGACAACTAGATCGCGAGTCAACCTCTTCATATGAGCTGACCGTCACAGTAACTGACACAGGTGATCTGAGCGCAACTGCCATCGTCATAGTAACCATTCTTGACGTCAATGACAACGGACCGCACTTTGTTCCACCTTACTACAGTGGAAGAGTAAAAGAAAAACTCGACGCCAAGCAGTTGGTTGCCACACTTAGCGTAAATGACCGAGATGGGCCGGGAAACGGAAGACCATTTACCTATGAAATTGTAAATGGAACATTTGGAGCAGACTTTAGACTTGAGGAAGCCAGTGATAACACTATCAAACTTTCAGCATATGGTGTTTTCCTCAGGACTAAGAGAACTGAGTACACCATTCTAATAATGGCGAAAGACAGTGGAACACCGCAAAGATACAGTTACACTTATGTGTACATAACCGTCATAGACAATCAAAACTGGAATGAGCCGTTTGATTCCCGGATGAAGATTATTGTCCACGCTTGTGAAGGTTATTTCCGGGGTGGAATAATTGGACGACCTTACTACCAAGATAATGATTATCTTGGCGATACGAACGTCTATACTCTCAAGAGCCAGTCAAAGCAAAGTGATCAACGTGCCATTAAATACTTCCTTGTTAAAGCCACAACGGGAGACATAACTGCCGTTAAAGAGCTGCCACTAGGAACATATAACTTGATCGTCTCAGTTGAAGAAAAGACCATAAGAAAAGGTGCAATTTCTCGAAAGACAGTCACATCTTTAGTGGAGGTGTTGGTCGTGTCGGTGTCCCGTCGAAGTGTTGAACAAAGCATGACTGTGCAGTTTCTGGGTGTTGACGGCGTCAATCACTTCGTTTCAAGTTATTATGACAAAGTTCAAAGTGCTATTTTCGATATTTTTAGTACCATGACACAGCCAATAGGCTACAATGGCCCGTTTTCACCCATATCTCTATATTCCCCAGCACAAGTCTTGATATTCAGCCTCAGAAAGGTTCAGGACTCCAGTAATTCGGTCTACGCGCAGATTGCTGTTGATGGCGCCACAAATGAACTCGAGATTCTCTTTAGGTATGAGAAGGCGAGGCTCGTGCAACAGCTGAAAGGTAAGATACGAGAAAAAATTTTGTTATAACTTTTGTGAATTTGAAGTATCACTAGAACTAGTTTTATAGCAGATCAAATCTTCTTTGTGGGTCTTATTCAAAGATTGGTACAAACGGTTATCAGTTACCCAATTACTGCCACACGTCACTCTGGTATATGTAGTCGTTATCTCTGATCTTACTTATTAGGTTTGGAAATTAGCCAGATATGGCTGGGTGGACCAGATACAGACCCATGCGCCCTCGAGCTACAAACCGTCGGCCTCTGTACCAACGTACTGGTTTACTATTCCTATCAAATGGTCAGCGGTGATATTGGTCAGGTCCCAGCCCCCAACGCCTCACTCACGGTCTTGTCTCTCAACGTGTCTAAGAAAGCAGAATACACCACGTCTCTTAAGCCATCATGTAACTGCTCCACGAACAACCCATGCCTAAACGGTGGCACGTGTCATCAAGTCCTGCCAAGTGGGTGTGTTTGTGAATGCCCAGTTAAGTTCAGCACCACACCAAACTGTATGAAGAGTGTAATACGAACTTTCATGGCGTCTGTTAAGTCGTACCTTTGGATTCATTCACTGGCGGTGACTGACAGAGGCGCTTTACAGTTTGATTTCACGACCAAGGCACCAAACGGACTGCTGTTGTATCAAGGCCCAGGAGCTTATGGTGAGTACAAAGTGTCTGTCGGGCTGTATTCGCGTGGTAGCATACCTTGTAGTAGAGTGTAGTATAATAAGACATACCATTTATAATATAGTATAATGTAGTGAAGTGTAAATCAGTGTAGTGAGGTGTGCTGTGCTGTGCTGTGCTGTGCCATGACGTGCTACGCTATGTTTTGCTGTGCTGTAGTATGGTTTAGTGTGGTGTGGTGTTGGTAAGATGCTGTGATATGGTTGTGCTGTGCTGTGGTGTGATGTGCTGTGCTGTAGTTTGTTGTGCTGAGGTATGGCTTAGTGTGGTGCGGTGTTGGTAAGATGTGCTACATTGTGATTTGATGTGCTGTGGTGTGATGTGGTGTGGTGTAGCGTGGTGGGATGTGATTTAGTGTGGCGTAATGGGATGTGGTTTGCTGTGCTGTGCTGTGGTTTGCTGTGCTGTGCTGTGCTGTGTTGTGCTGTGTTGTGCTGTGTTGTGCTGTGTTTTGCTGTGTATTGCTGTGTTTTGCTGAGTTATGCTGTGCTGTGCTGTTTTTTGCTGTGCTGTGCTGTTTTTTGCTGTGCTGTGTTATGCTGTGCTGTGCTGTGTTGTGCTGTGCTCTTGTTTGCTGCGTTGTGCTGTATTGTGCTGTGCTGTGCTGTGGTTTGCTGTGCTGTGCTGTGCTGTGCTGTGCCGTGCTGTGGTTTGCTGTGCTGTGTTTTGCTGTGCTGTGCTGTGGTTTGCTGTGTTTTGCTGAGCTATTCTGTGCCGTGCTGTTTTTTTGCTATGCTGTGTTATGCTGTGCTGTGCTGTGCTTTGTTGTGCTGTGCTGTGCTGTGTTATGCTATGCTGTGCTGTGCTGTGTTGTGCTGTGTTTTGCTGTGCTGTGTTGTGCTGTGTTGTGCTGTGTTGTGCTGTGGTTTGCTGTGTTTTGCTGTGCTGTGTTATGCTGTACTGTGCTGTGTTTTGTTGTTTTGCTGAGCTGTGTTGTGTTATACTGTGGTTTGCTTTGCTGTGGTTTGCTGTGGTGTGGTGTACTGTAGTGTGCTGTGCTGTGCTGTGGTACAGGGCAGTGCATTTCATTGTGTTGCGTTGTGTTGTATCATGTTTTGCCAGTGAAACAGCTTAATTTCGCCGCTGTGACTTTAGTTTTATAGGAAACTGCAAGCGCGGTGAAAGAATTAAGATTTCCGCGTTGCATAACAAACACTAAAAGCCGTACGTCCTTTTTTAGCAACTTCTATTGGAGATTTCTTGGCAATTCAACTGATAAATGGATACATACGAGTTACTATCTCACTTGGAGCAGATCCGATTTACGTTGAACTGACCAAAGGTGCAAGATTGGACGATGGTGAATGGCATACGGTTGAAGTGATACGAGCTTTGAAGGTAAATTCAAGTTGATGTAGCAGGGTATCTTGGATAAGAAGTGTCTGTTCGTTTATAAAACAAAAAGTGACCTAAAGTCAAGCGCTCACAAAAGATTAAAATCTCAATCAGCAAGGCCTAAATTCAATACAGAACTTTTAAGTAATCGCTTCTTTAATAGAGAAGTTTTTAAATATAATCTAGCTGTAAAATAGTTTGTTACTATTTTTTTGACAGCTTTAAGTGTCAAAAATGTTTGTGGTATATTTAATAGCTATCATAACATTTTTAACATTTATGTTTTACGCAAATGAATTAAGACCCAATATTATTATAATTGTTATTGTAATTGTTATTATTGTTATTTTTATTATTATTAATAATAACATCATTATTAGGGTAAAACAAAGGAGATAAATATAACGTACAAGTCAAGTTAAAGATCCAAACATCATACCAGCCAAGCTCCATTTCTTTGCTGCTTTCATTCCCTCAATTAACTCTCTTTTTCAATATGTTCAGGATATGTTTTTGAATATTAGTATGCTTTAATTGCAGACTATAACTGATTATCTCATTTTTTTGTAGGATATCAGAGTTGTAATTGATAAATGTGAAAATGCTCAGATCATGGACGTTGGTGGCCGTATTATTGAGGACAGGAGCACCTGTGAAATATCTGGAAAGGCTAAAGGACTTTCAGTGTAGGTGTAAATAACTAACTCTTCCAGTATAAATAATGGTAATTGAACTTGGTGCAGTGCAATTGGGTCTGAAAACATACGCGTGATTTCAAAATCAAACGAGCGAAGAGCGCGAACTGGACTTGAATTCCCAAGTATGATTTCAGACCAAAATTGCACGACACGAAGTTCAATTACCAATTATTTGTGTTTGTTTTGAAATCGGTCTTTTACAAGCAAAAGATGACGCTTTTTAGGTAACGCTTGAAATCGATTGGCTGTTTTACCGTTTTGGTGCTTTAAAACAGTGCGATTACCGACTCAAATTCTGTAATCCTTGCTGTTGGAACCAATTAGAATGCAGGAATCACCAGTCATTTTAAAATGGATATAATTAAGCGCAAAATCCTGCAAACCAGCTCCCAAAAAATGATTCCTGAGGCACGTAAGGAAAATTAACCCTTTCGGTTATAAGCTTTTCAAGTTTCCCAAAACACTTTGATTTACCAACTTTTAAATGGAAAAAGTTAAATATGAACAAGGAACAGTTCCCGGACGGTAAGTGATTCATTCATAGCAGGACAACAAACTTTGGTGCCAAAACTAGAAATTGTTGTTAAATGTGTCCTTTTTACTAACAAATTAGTTTAAGTTTTTAGATATAAAAGTGCGATAGAAGTCACTTAACTCATTTCCTTTTGGAGTGACGCCAGTAAATATCCAATATGGCCGCCGAAAATTGGACATGACGTCTCAGTCATATGTTGTTTTATTTGAACTTAATTTCGAGAAAAAACATCATAAGCTAATTAAATATGAAGCTACTAATAATGATTTTGTAACCATTCATAGAAAGATATTTTATGGGCTTTCCCCTTTTTCGGTCTGCCTATGTGATGTGACATTGGGTATTTTCGGAATTGAAACAACCGATTAAAAAGAATGAACAATTTTAATAAATTAGGTGTAAAACCTTAGTTTTTTCTTGATCTTCTTATAGATCGACCGACACGTTTTTAACCAAAATAACTTGTTTAGTTTGTTATATTCTTCTGGAGTAGAAAAATAGTTCCGACATTATTTGAAATCAATTTAATTTCGGTTTTTGGGAAGATCTGATCAACGATCGGCTTCTCGACTACAAAAACGTGTGTGTACAATGCGTATAGATAAGACCGTGTTACCTTCCAAACCCAAACTATAATGTGCTTTGCATCTTCCACAGATACCTTAACGCTGCCGGTAACCTTCAAATAGGAGGCGTCGAAAACCCTGATCAGCAATACCCAAACATCTCGTACACCGGTTTTACAGGATGCATACGGAACATCATCGACAATGGAAACATGTACGATCTGGAGAAGCCGCTGAGAGAATGGATGACAAGCCTGGGATGTAGAGTAACAAACTTTGGGTGTTCGACAAACTGTAACAATCAGGGATACTGTGAGCCCCAGATGAACAGAAAAGGAAAATGTATCTGTTATCCAGGCTTTCACGGCAAAACCTGTCAACTCAGTATGTAAATCAACAAGTTACATCCCATTTCCTCCGAGAATACTTTTCGAGCGTTTGTTAATGTTTATCTTTTATCAACATCAGAATAAACTTTTAATTATTTTGTTAGCAAGTTTTACACTCTTATTCATTGACGAGAGAAATTAAGAAGACAAATAAGCATCTCCAGTTCACATTTCGAGAAGTCAGTTTGGCGAAAAACTTCCATCCGGATTTTAGAGCGACCCATGAACTTTGACTAAATTTGTAAAGCATATTGGTTGAATTGGCCTTAAAACTTGTTTGCCAAAACTAAAATCATGTTACCTGTTTTAATAACTATTAGATATAATTTTAATATCGGCCTGCTTACGTAAAACTGATGGGCCTGGAAACAGCTTTGAAAGCATGGAATTCCACAGACTGAATCTGGTTTTTACCGGAATAATATCCAAGTTCTTTTCATTTGCACAAGGCTAGTCTGAAGAATGGAAGAGTCTGAGTTTTTAATCCCTTAAGCAGTTAACTCTACATCAAAACTCGGGGATCTAATGGAGGATAAGCATCAGGAACTTTTTAGTGCCTCTACTCAGAAAACTTGCAAAACTGTAGATTATGCTTACTGTTCAAGTTAAAGCAATAAGCTTGTTTCTGAACTGACATTTTCTACAGCTGAAATAGGAACGTGGTACTCCAGAATGGATATAACTCAATGCAAAACAAATAACAACTGAAGATCTTTAGGACTAAGAAAAGTAGTGTTTCATTCACTGTGTTCAAATGTAGTGTATGAGGTATGATGTTGATCCAGTACACCAAATGAATTAAAATCACTGTTTCTTTGTTTTCTATTGCAGACAACATCGCGGTTCGCTATCTGAACAATAGCTTTTCTCAGTACATATCCCGATCTTTCACATCTCAAACAACAACAGCAACAACAACAACAAGAAATGCAAGAAAGCGCAGATCAACTCCATTATGCAAAGATACAATCAGTCAACACCGACGTTATCAGACAGACCTTAGCCTGCAAATCAGACTTGAGCAGAATTTCACCGAAGGAATTTTGTTTCTTGCTACCAACGCCTATGGATCAGAATTTCACAGAGTCGATGTAAGTATAAAAGTTCATTTGTAAACTTTTATACCCTGTGAGTCTTAATTTTTCTATTTTTTGAGTCCCTGATATTGCTGCTTTATAAATTTTTTATAAATTTATAGCTTTACCAGTTTACATTTTATTTAATGCACATCACATTTACATTTTATTTTTTATACAAAAAAAGGAAATACTAAAATATTACGAAGCTCAAATATTTGGTTTGAGTTTAATCTGACCGTTTTTCTTTAAAAGGTAAAAGATGGAACTGTGCGATACGTTTTCCGGCTTGGTGACAGAATGAAGATCTTAAGACTTGGTGGAGTCAACGTAACGGATGGAAAATACCACAACGTGTCTATCAGGAGGGAAGGAGATTTTGCCACTGTGCAGCTCGACTACAAAGTGAAAGTTTCTGGACGGACGGGTGGAAAGTTCACTCTACTTGATCTTAGCGGAGGAAGTATTTTTGTTGGTGGAATCCCTTCCAACCTCACAGCAGCTCTGATTTCTGGTAAGATACAGCAACTACATTGATAAAAAAATAGTTATAAACACGACGCAGTTTTGTTGTAGCCTGAATAAACTTGTAAATCTTTTATGTTTTTAAAACCGTTGTCCTGGTAGAGGAAAAACGTGTTCTAGTGCCTTAAAACCAATACGTTTCCAGGCTGCTACAGAAGCAAACCAAATCACTTCAGAATCAAACGAAAAACTTCTCTTTCAGCGGCATTTGTTGACAGTGGAGGGAAAGCTTTGGTTCTCACCAGCGATGGTAAGATCGTCACAAGCGGTTCAGGCTCGCATGGATCGAGCACTGCTTGGAGCTCTTCCGGGGGGTATACAATAGTGCAACTTAATTCAAAGGGGCATGTCAGTCATGTACGAAAGCGATACAACCACAGGCTCAAGTTCTTTCAAAGCTTGTATGGCGCAAGAGCTTTGTACCCCATGTCTAGCGTACCGAAAAGGAAAGTTGTGTTCAAGAAGAACTGTTTCATGGGTAGCCCGGAGGCTGCCTTGGGAGCCGGGTTACGTCAAATTAACCAAACTGCTGGGTAAGTAAAGATTTCAAAATGGTTGCCACTTAGAACTGACCATGAACAACGTGGTGGAAGGGGAAAGGTGGGCTGGGTAGGAAAATTCCTAGTCCCAATCTTTTCTCTGACGCTTCTTATTCCGATGTTTTCTGTGGGCAAGGGGATTCGTGCTAGAGCTTTAATACAAGATACTTGTTTCACTTTTTCTAAACATTAGAATGAAAAAGCGCAGTAACATGAAACTTTATACTTTCTCTTTCCCTTTCAAGTAAAGGGAAAATTTCCCAACCTTGACTGGAAGGCATAATTAATGAGGGAAACCGGGATATAATCGGTATGTGACACAAGGAATGAAAAAGATTTCAAAGGATTTTAGGGTTT
>JAOBYE010171107.1:0-16181 GCA_025403585.1 Parazoanthus swiftii
GAAAACTACAGAATTGGAAACATTGTCCAAAGTAAAATTGTAAAATATAAGTATATTTTTTCAAATAACTTCTGGATTTGATTGTATTCTTAAAATAAATTTAAATATCTGACTCTTTGCTTTCAGTTCACTGTTCTTCCACGTTTAGGTTCTGCTAATACACAAAAGCAAAATTAATGATTTTTTGGATAACTGAACGCAACAGCTTGCTTTCGTAACTCCATGGCTCTTCCGAAAACCTACTTTTCAATTTCAGGCAATTTTTTAGCAAAACGTTACTTTCAACGGAAATTATGATACAATAACTTACTAGCCACATTCATGTATATTTATTAGCTCTAGTCCAGCGTGCTGAAATAATCTTCATGGTGAACTGTAATCCACTTCAAAGCAAGGAGATCAAGAACCATGAAGCACTCTTCTTTTTTTTTTGAGAAAGACCGCAAAAAAGCGATGAAGGGCAAAGCTTAACTTAAAACTTTAGTTTTAAAGTTCTGTATATTGAACTAGGCAAGTTTCTCGTGGAAATCTTTTGTTCTGCAGGACGCTAAGACAAATGTAGCTTGCACTCTTTTTGGCTTGAGGGCGCACAAAAGAGCAGTCTATATTATATTGCTTTGAATATCTGTTAGTTAGCTGGTAGAAAACTTCAAGTGAGCCGAAAAAGGGTTTCTTAAGAAACACCTCCGTTTAAAAAAAGATATATCATTCATGTTTCTTTATCTTTGTCTTCTTTTCTTTGCAGTGCAATAGGAAAGCTGCAAATGTACTTGTTTTAACTGACACACTTTTCTTTTGCTTTTGAAGGCCCAAACCGAACAAGGTGAATACAAATCAATATCACTCCCACCGTCGACACCAGGTTTGTAATTATTGGTACGGGTTGTCGATTCCAGGCTACAACAGTCGTTAATTTGGTTAGTTTTCTTGGAGGTGTTTCTGCAATAGGATTCCATTCAGCCCACTTAATAGGTTCGAAATGAACTGATCGAATTGAAACATGAAAAAAAATGTTTTCTGTAATTTTTCCAAGTAAAACAGAAATATTATATGTGCTATATGGATAATAATAATAATAATAATAATAATAATAATAATAATAATAATAATAATAGATTAGTTTCTTATTGAGCGAATATCAAACTTTATGATATATTAAGAGCTATGATGTATATTTAGTTAATAAAAGAGTAAAAAAAGAATGAATCTTTTCTAAATAATTACTTCTAAATAGACATGTTTTTGACCACAGCACTCCAAATACAAGTTTACATTTTAAAGGTGAATACAGCCTTTATTGTTCCTACTTTGTTCCTTTTTCTGTACATGATGAAAATACGTTTGAGGTTTTGATATTCTAAACCTGAATATCGCTACTAACTAGAGATGATTGATTTCCACTTCCTAAGGAGTAAAATCACTTTCATTTATGTTTTTATCACTAATGCAAATTTTGTTATCTTTTTTATTCTCTCGTTTGCCTGTAAGTTTACAATTCACCCTGAGGATGGTTTTTAGATAAACTGCAACGTCGGAAAACTTGAGATTAACTTGACTATTTGGCAAAATATTTGTCATACAAATTATCAAAAAGAGACTTAAAACACGGAACAAGAGCTCAAAACTGAACAACAAAAAAAGTAATGTTACTGATAGAGCAAACAAAAAGCAATCATTCATGTCAAACTACTGTTGCCAAGCGTGAGAAAAACTTTGGATACGCAAATGAGCAGGTTGAGCAATCGCTCATATCTCAAAAAGTGTTTTTCTGGTTCTGAAATCTCAGAATAAAAATCTACGAAAATAAAGGCAAAACAATATCCTTTCCAAATATTTTAAAGATGATTTTTTACTTGCAAATGTGAGGGGTTTCTTTCTCAATAAAATAGTAAACCAACTAATGATATGAAATTATCCATCAGATCTTGAATTCCTTGGCTGCTACCTCGACTCGACCAATAGTTCCAACTTCACGAGTCCAACCGATTCACCTGCTTCTCCAACTGTTTATGACTGCCTTCACGCTTGCGCAGATGGATCTCTACCTCTGGCTGCGGTGTTTAACGGCTCCGGTTGCAAATGTGCCAGCAATGCAATTGGTTTGGTAATAAATAGCAGTCAGTGTTATAATCTTAAACGTGATGGCCGCAAGAACAATACCAACATCTCCACCGTTTATGCCGTCTACAACACAAGTAAATTCCTTACCGCAGATATTGAAGTTTTTCAGTTTGTCAACTTCAAATACGGCTTCCCAAAGCATAAAGCACCAAACGCATCTGATACACCATTTAGTGATTCGTTGGTTTCCGTTAATTACTCAAGATTCTCAGCCAGTCCATTTTCTTCGTCTTTTCGTTATCCAATCGATTCACCTCTACCCAGCCATTCAACCGCCCTGCTGTACACCGCTACTCCTGCAGTGTCTGCTGCTCTGTCGGCGTCTAATGATTCAATATCGTCAACCAACCGCACTGCACCCGTATTGTCTGCTGGTTTGTTCACTGCTAAAACTGATGTTTTGTCAGCGTCTAATGAATCAATATCATCAGCCAACCACACTGCGCCTTTATCTGCGTATCTTAGCACTTCGTCTGCCAACGCCGCAGAGTCACCTTTCACAAGGTAGAATATTCTCTAGATATATAACGCTTAATTTGGTTTAACATTAGGAATAAACGTATACCGAATTTCTGTTTTTATTTTTAGTTATTTAGCTAAGCAACTCAAAGAAAAAGCAACAATAAATGGGCTAATTGATACACAAGAGCTCAAAAAAGGTAATTTAGTCAAAACAATTCATTAAGAATAATAATCATTTTGGCTTTTTAAGCGTTTTTAGCTTGAGTATTAGAAGACTTAGAAAAAGTGTCTTTGAAATGTGTTTATGTGATAAAATTCTTTAATCAAAGTCGAATTAAGAACAAACACAATGCAAAGTAAAATAATTGAAATAATGCCTAGTTGTTGATGGCCCGTTCCTAGCTTTGGTATCAGGGAAAGTGAGAAACAATTTTGACTTTCCTGTCCGCGTTTAACAAACGTGCACTCTGTTCCATTGCTGCAAGTTTTTTTTACGCATTTAGGGGATTTCGACCAACTAAAATTTTGAATTTTTCTGGGGAAACAAGCCTTTGTCATTCACTAAGCCTCTTCACTTTAAAAGATGCTCGGCGGCTCCTTTTGCGGCCTTTTTTTCTGCTTTAAGGAATTTCACCAGTAACTCAAACCACTGTGTTCCTTCTTACTTTAGAGCAACATCAGACAACATTTATTCAACGTACTCGATTAATCTGTCAGCTACATCCATTGGTATTTTGGTTTCTCCCATTGCTGCTACATCGGCAAGTTTCTTTGGTTCCAGTAAGCCAAGTCAGCAAGTAAAAATATATTTTGATTTTGGTGACGGAACAACCCAAATGTTTGGGGAAACTGAGTCATCTTGGGTTGGACACCGATTTAAAGACACTGGACTTTTCAAGGTTGTTATGAGGTTGACCTACGATAACTCAACAGTGCTGGAAACCAGAAGACGTGTGAGAGTACTGGCGCGAGTGTGGCCGCCCCAGATGACATGCGCAAGATATGCCACACGGGAAATGACGTTTAACTGTCATGTGGAGATTCTACGAGGAAACTACATGACCGCACGAGTATGGCTACCTCACTACGGACGGACAGCGGCGTTTTCTCTCAGAGGTATTTCATAGAGGCGAATTTCATCTCTTCCATATTAGTTGGAGATGAATACTCTTAAGAAGTTAGTTTTTAGCACAGTACAAAAACAAACTTGCAATTGAGGCAAAATTTATGTTTCTCATTTTGATAAATTTATGTTAACTTATTTTGTTAATGTAGCTCTCCGTAACCCGTTGCGCATTCTCGAGAGTGCGTTCAGCTAAAAATCCCCGGACAACATATCGCGGTTAGGCGAGGAAATGTGGTTTTAACTTTGGACCGTAACCCTGGGTTAAAGATATCTCACTTTAGAGCAACTGGGCCAATCCTGGGGCTTAGCTTTGCAAGAATCGTCTTGTTGTAGGAAAATTTGTTTGGATTTTATTTTTTGTTCCCCGTATTAAGTAAAAAAGGAAAAAATAAAGAAGTTGTCTGTTGTTTCTTGTTTGTTTTTGATAACCAAGAACCTCACTCAAGTCTATTTCAAAAATCTTCTAGGCCAAAAATATGCACATGTACATGTCTAGTTTTGTTGATAGAAAAATACCCTTATTTGCAAATTCAAAAGGTATTTATTTTTTATCGTTTATATTCCCATTCAACCTACCCCTCTTCCTTTCCCTTCGCCTTATCCCTGCTACGCATTACGTATCTGGTACCTGACACAGTGTGCTTCTTTGAAGATGGTGCTCATTAATACGCACCTCCCTGGCTGAAGCTCAAACTCAAAGCTTGTCATTTAAACAGTAACAAACCAACACACAACAGTCATTTCTTTAAATGTTTGATATATTACAGATATTCCACGTGGACGTGTAGGGTATGTGGCGAATGCAAGTGAGCAAATCGCCACAAGCAGATCCTGGAATGGAAACATAACTGAGCCTGCGAGGGTGTATTTGATTCCTTCCTTTGCTTTTAATGAAAGGTTTCTCGTTGAAGCTTGGGAAGTATTTGCGGAATCCTCAGGGACTGTGAGCTTACAGGTATGGTAATATCAAGTACGTGGTACCAACAGCAGTTCCACATTGTGCTTCAGATGAAAGGAGCTTTTGTTTTATAGTTTCATAATAAATTATTGTCTGAGGTCGTCTAGAGCAGAAAAACCAAGAGATTGGAAATCATAAATATTCTATTTTTAAACTTCTCATTTTAATATTTTAAAAAGGGAGTATTTAGTCTTTCTTTCCCTCTAATTTTTAATTTTTACTCTGGACATTTCTAAAACTGTGCGAAATAAATAACTTGTTTGCGACTGTGGTATTTTGTGAAACTCATCAACTACTAAGAAGGTTTGATTAAGTTTTGAAAATTTGACCTAAACTTCACGACAATCTTCAAAACTATGATGAAGATCTTCTCACATTTCTGCTGACTGTAGCATTACATTAAATGTTTTTGGCAGATGCTTCGCGTGTTTTTGACGTTTTGGATACCAACAACTTACAAGTAATTCAGATGTATTGTGAACTATCCGTTTCAATTTGTGTTTTTGGTCATCACTTACTAAAGAAGATCCAGAACTCAAGGCACTTTTTATTTAGTTGCTTTAATACTTGTACTTAAGCTAGAATACCTTTAGCTGAATCTAATCGACTAGTTAATGCTTATAAAAAGAATGTTATGGCGATTGAAGAAACGCAACAACCACGCCACTTCACGTTTTTATGTCAAGAGCGTAGCCACAGTTTAGGCATATAACCATGACCCCAAATTGAATGTAAATGCCCTATAAACGCGGAAATACCACACCCGAGGACTTAATTTTCAAACTCTTTTGGTACTCTCAACCGCCCTACGAACTTTGTTTCTTCTAAATTTGAAGTCTTTCCACGTTCTGCTTTTATGGGTAAAGAAACAATATTTCGCTATAACATTAAATACTCCTTTCACAAATGTGAGTTTTGGCTGGCTATCAATTACTAAGACAAGGCAGTTCTAAACTGATCTGAACTGTTGTTGATAACATAATTCAATAGAGTTATTAAATGTTAATGTAAAAACCGTTGCGTGTAAATTTGATTATCTTGGTTTGCTATCGCTCATTTAAAAGGGTTATTAAGAACGGTATATGATGAACATTTCGATATTTTACAGGTTTTCAGACCAGTTGACATCTTCAATCTCACTGGTTATGGGAGTGGTGAACTTTTTTCGTCATGCGCTTCGTGGTCAGGGATTCCTCCTCAAGGAAACTCGCTTGAATGTCAGTCAGTTTGTTTGTCTTCCTTCCAGTATCCTGCTGCAGAAAAGGAACAACTGTTCTATTATAACCGCACGTACACATTGGTTCACACGTTCAACGCTACACTTACACAGGGATACAACTTGCTTCTTCCTGGTGACAACCAGAGTTTCTTGGCAATGCCAGGTAAATTAATACTTTGAAACAATTCCTCTTTTTTTAAAAAGTTAAGGTTCCCAATACTACGAGTGGATTGCAAGTCAGAAAAAGGGGTTCTTTAGTTTGGTATCTAAAACTTTTCCTAATTTCACTATTTTTGAACTCCAAAATCAGGTACTGCCGGATGATGGTACGATACAACACTGTACAGCACATCAATCACACCTCAACACAACAGCACAGCACAGCATAACACAACACAATGTTCACAGCACATCAATCACAACACAACATGTACAACACAACACAGCACTACGTAATACAACACAGCACGGCACAACATAGCACAACGTAAGGTAAATGAATGAGACTGATACTACATTTGAGACATTGGTAATATCTACGTCTTTTTCACACGACGTTTGGAAAAGATTAGCAAATATAAAGTAGTCAAAGAAAAAAGGAAAGAATCGAAATTGGTAAAAAGGCTGATCTATTTATTCATTTTTTATTCATTTATTCAGTCTCAGAACTTACATGGAAAACTAAACAAAATGCAATAAAAAAACTTGGTGCTAGGGATTTTGCAACAAGTTTTCCAATTACTGTGGTCCCTCAAGATGCCTGGGCGTTGCTTTGAACTGAGATAAAAACTAGTCGTGTAACTTATAATAGTTGACTGTTTTGCTTAAATTGTCCAACAGCTGACATAGTTGGATGGTCAGCCAATGGGAGTGCAACAATAGCAATGGTCCAGTCATCGAGAACCAGTGGCATTTTCTCTTTTCATGTCTCAACCGGCAAAACTTATCATCTTCAAGTTCCCGCTTTCCCTGATTTGACAGCTAAAGTTACTGTGTTGGGCTCCTTTCCAGCTCTGTACAGCTTCCCTTCTATGTGCCTCACTGATGTTGGTACCTTTGAGTTACAAGCTTCATTTGGAAACAATTTGACTAATACAACAAAGTTTACTTTCTACACGACTGTACAAAACGCCATAAAAGGACTAGAACACAATATATCGGGATGTAAATCATCCGCGTGTTACTTCAAGGTGAATTCTAGTGTGACCATAAAACTGGAAGCAAGTCAAGGAACAAACCTTACATGTGTGTGGACTTTCTCAAACGGATCTGAGTCACGTGACTCTCCCTATCTTGCTCAAAACGTTACAGAAGGGATATATAGTTCCCGGATGATTCACTTTAGAGAGCACGGTGAAATTGCCATCGCGTACACGGTGTTTAACCACATCAGCCGTGAAAAGAAAACTCTCAACATTCGTGTGCAGCAATGGATCATTGGATTGAACGTATCATTGTGCTTTGAAACACTGACGCATGCGTATAAAGACGCTCGCACGTGCTTTAGAGTAACTACGAGAAAAGGGGACGCGTTACAATTTCAATGGAATTTCGGCGACTCAAATTATGCGAATAAAAAAGATAAAGCATTAGGGCACGTATTTCGCAAAACTGGAGATTTCTCTGTTGTTGTCACTGGATATAACAAAATATCAAATGAAGTCAAGAAAATTAACGTAACTGTTGTGCCGTCACCTCTGTCGATGCAAGCTTCATCAGTTGTTGCAGCTGGTACGTTCGTTCGTGTCTTTTGTAACCTGACTTGGCCTTATGGCTCAGCGAACAATTTTTATCAATGGTTCAATCTTTCCGGTCGACCAGGAACCGATGTACCATCTGCACCACTATTACAAATTAACTTTGGCGATGGTCAAAGCGCAAAAGTAAATTCTAGTGTTGGGTTTCTGGATCATCGTTACAGAAGAAGAATTGACACACCATATAAGCCTTCTTGTTTAGTTGATGGTTACCGTAGTTTGAATTTACATGAACCAATTGAGATATGGTCAATAAACCCGGTACAAGGAGTTAGCATTACAACAAACTGCACACTGCAAATATTAGTTGGTCAAAGTTGTGTGTTCACGGCAGAAGTATCTTCTGGTGACAAACTTTCATTTCAGTGGGCAGTCTCCGAATCCAAAACAGTTTCTTCATACGAGCACTTCTCGTACGTGTTTGTGTCTAACGGATCTGTAACTGTAAATCTGAACGTATCCAATAAAGTGTCTTGGATGGAGCGGAGTCATAGCTTTTCTGTTCTGCTTGCGCTTCCAGAAACCAAGAGTCTTTTTCAATCTTTAATAACCAGTTATTACTCAACATTCACTACGACGGCCGGGATTATTCCTACGTCCACAATACACAGCAGAAAGGAAACTTTGTCAAGTAGTGGAACCAAATTTTCTTCTGAAGTGTTCCGACATTTTTCTTGGAGCAAGACAGACACTTCTCCATTAACAGCTCTTCCTACAGTAGTACTGTATTCCACAGAAAAACAGATAAAACTCATAACGACGGCTGCCCTGCAAGAATTCAGAAGTAATAGTGTTGTACGAAGGGCTCACTCTTTGGAAACTCTCTTTCAGAGAACAACCGATCTAGGAACATTAGTGAAGTCGCAAGCGCTTCCAAGGGGAATTGAAAGCACAATAACCTCTTCATCCGGGATAGAACTTCCTGCGTTTAATCCACAGTTGACTTTTCCGAAATACGGAACCGTTGAACAAGAACTTGAGTTTGTTGTTTTAAACGTTTTGGAAAGTCAGTTTCGTTTCCTGTGGTCGTGGGGCGATGGTTCTTCGTCTGAAGAAAGACCTTCTTTAACGCACCACAAATTCTTAACTCCTGGTTCATATCACGTGGCTGTAAAAGTTTACAATTCCAGTTACCACGTGATCTTGACTGGGCATGTGATTATCAGAGACAATATGGTTTATTTGCGAGTACAAGAGATATCATCCCTTGACAAGGGTTACGTGCGTTTGGAGTTTACAATAATTAGTAAAGAAAATGTAACTTATTTATTGAGTTTTGGCGATGGATCAGGTAAGAAACCATAGACTGAAAGACTCATTGCGATGGTTCCACAAACAAAGTTCCTCCTCCATCTGTGAATTGGCTATTTCCCATTCATAACCTAAAAGTGTTTTCCTTTTTTCCTACATCTTATATCTTCTTCAACGAATCGCCCCCGAACCTCTGGGAATGGATTCTTTAAATTTGTTCCTTTATTGTGTATGTGTGTCTGTGTATCTTTGTGTGTGTGCTGGGGGTAGTGGCCGTACTGTACTGAGGAGGCCGTTTTACTAGCATTCCTTGTTGTCGTGATTTTCAATGTTTTTAAAAACATTTAAACGATATTAGGTTAAATGCCACTTTCTTTACGTAATGTTTAACTTGAAATATGCCAATCTGGCGGATTTGGTGTTAAAACGAGTACTAGCTGGCTGTATTATTTACGCTTCAGTACTTTGTCGTCGGTTTGAGTCAATTATTGTCCTAACATCAGTTTGCATTTATCAGACAACAAAACTGGAACGATTGCCAACGGACCAACAACTATTAAAACAGTCAATCCTTATTATGACGAAGGACCACACCAAGTGACTGTGATAATCACAAACTCAGCTGGAGTCGTGAAACTCTTTAGACAGAAAGTCACAGCTTGTGAGCCGTTTTGTTCTGTGAAGACCTTGGATATCATTGGCGCAGGTCGTACGGCCTCCAGCTGCCCAGTCATATGGCAAGAGTTCCAATATTCGATGACAGCGCAAATCGAGATGAATTGCTCAACAAGCAAGCAATTGCTTTACAAATGGGAACTTTATACAGTGATAAACTCGACCATTCAAAGTGCAAATGCATTGGAGGGAACTGACACAAACGCAAGAGACCTGGTCCTGTGGCCCTTTTCTCTGAAAGGAGGCCTTTATAAAGTTGTTTTCACAGTGACCTCAACACCATGTGGAGCATTGAAAGTATCTTATGGATTTTTTAGAATGCGCGTGGCAGGTTTGGTAGCGAGCATAGACTGCGGACATTTCCGGTCTGTGTCTTGGGATAGCCATGTGATCTTAAACGCATCCGGATCTTACGATCCAAGTCATGCCTTATATGGCACTAACAAGCAAAGTAAGCTTAAATTTAAATGGAGCTGTATGGACAGTAATGGCGTTGATTGCCTTAAAAAGAACGCGGATAGGAGTGATCCAGTACTGAAACTGCCACCAAGGTTCCTTAACGCGTCTGCCAATTCTACGTACACATTTGTGCTGAACCTATCGAAGGGACTGCGCTTCGCTGAAGCCAGACAAACTGTTAAAGTAACAAAACAAAATCATACTAACAATTTGTGCATAAGGTAAGACAGAGACAACACTAATGGTATAATGAATAATAGTAAAGATAATAATAATTTTTTTTTTTAAATAATAATAACTTTATTGATCATCATTGTAAAAATACAACGCATGGATAAAAAGATGCTAAGGTATTACAATCAATCATTAGTTTAAAATTTTTTTAAGATAATAATAATAATAATAATAACAGTTATAATAATAATGATAATAATAATAATGATGAAGATGTTGATATATTAATTGAGATTTCGCCAATAAAATGTACTTTAATAATAGTAACATAGCTAATGATTTAATTTTGAGACTCGAGGTTAAACTTTGCCCCGACACTAGCGTGTTCGTATTTCATCAGTCGTGGCATAATTTTGGCAATTCCTCCATTCAGGTATAAAAAGATTTTAAAGGATTTTGTCAACTAAAAATATTGAATGTTTCTTAGTAGCTGCAAAACAGCTTTATTCACATTACTAAAAGTTTAGCAAGGTATTCCACAATTCAACAAAGTAATAAAAGTTGGATTTTTGGTTAAAACTATGTTTCAAATATAAGACAAAATCAAATCGGGGTTAGTGTAAGGTTTCGAACTTTATAGACCGTACGTTTTGAATACGAAGATGTGAATCTTCAAAACTCGTGTACACTGAGGATTTCACCACATAGTCAAACAACTCATTACCTAACAACCAAGTGTCTAACTACATAACTCATTTAAATGTTACAGGTGCATAGAGAACTGTCTCGCGAAGGTCCGAATCACAAAGCCTCTCGTACTCTCAGCTGGAGGCTGTGAAAATCAGTCTTGTGTTTGGTACACAGACTCCAAGAAAGGCCGCAGGTCCAGAAGGGCTGTTGACGCCCCTGGGTCCAAACCGGTCGGTAACTTTGTCTTCAAACCCTCTGATAACCTGGATAACCACACATATACAGTAATCTTGAAAACAGAGAACTCTGGGAAATCCGAAGGATATGCGGAATACACATTTAATACCGATAGCCTTCCTTCCGGCGGAAGTTGCACTGTTTCTCCTGCGCAAGGCACAGTTATCGAAACTGAGTTTCGAATTAGTTGTTCGGGGTGGATGGACGAAGACGCGCCCCTTTGGTATGAATTCTACAGTGAAGTTGACGACTCTCCTTTCGGTCAAGTGATCCTGACATACGGGACATCGTCGATCACTTCTGTTTTGTATTTACCACCAGGAGATGAAAGGCAAAATAACTCTTTAAATTTGACTGTGAAGGTGTTTGATGCTTCGGGTGCGTACAAGAAAGTTCCATTGCAAGTTCAAGTAAGTGTCTGCCTTGACTTTAACACCCGGGTTCCTACACGAAAAGAAACAGTTAGCTTGTAATATAATTTTTTTATAGTTTTAGTTGTTTAGTAGTGTTAATGTAAATTTTTGTAATGTACAATTTGAAAATCTTATATTGATAATTGCGCAATAGAAGTAAAGTAAATTATTATTTTCATTATTTTTATTATTATTGTTGTTGTTATCATCATCATCGTTATTATTATTTAATATTGTTGTTGTTGTTGTTATTATTATTATTATTATTATTATTATTATTATTATTATTATTATTATTGTTGTTGTTGTTATAGTAATAAAATTACAGCAATGAACGTTCTCCCCGTTAAATTACTATTCGGACAATCTAACTGAGCAGATGACTTACCTTTTAGGTAGAAAACTTTAGTCCACACCTTGGCCCAGTCTCTGCTCTTCTCAAAGGTTATACTCAAGGTCCGAACAGCATGCTGGGAAGCTTCATTAACAGCGGTGACTATCAAAAGGCCACTCAGTTGATGGGTGTAGTGGTGTCTGTACTCAATGCAGACACTACAAAGGAAGGAACAGCGGACCGAATATTGGTAAGTCATTTTGGCAGGTTTGAGGGCCTCTAAGCTGCAGACACGAGAATTATTCATCGATAGTTAGGAAAAAACTACACCGTGGCTATTGATTGTAAAAACTAGTCTTCAACTAAAGCACTCCACGTTGTCGATAGAAAACTGTCAGACATTAGCTTTCGATAACAAACAGTTTGTCCTTTGCAAAAGGGGAAGTTAGCATTCTTATCGAATAACAGAAATGCGCTGTTTTGTTATTAACAACCAGTTTCAAGTTTCGTCTGTAAGATAATCGTTGAAAACTTGGCCAATTTACAACGTCCGGGTTAACATATATTAGCACTGAAAAAGTTTGTTATCTGTGTGTGGAAAAGCTGTATCGAATGGCGGGGCTGAAAACGGTCTCGCTGGCCTCTGGTTCGTTAAGGGACGTATCGTTTATTACAGGGGGTTGGCTGATCATTTGCGGTTTGGGGTTTCGAATAATGATACCCCTTTGTAGATAGAAGAAAAAATAGTGACCCCACCAATAGTTCGGCTATCTTGCTCATTTATTGGTAAATAACACCATCCACTTTTATCAGTCAAAACCACATTACTTGATGGTGTTGAACGGGCCATAGTCCATTTCTATTCATTGCAGCCAATAAAAAATCAATATTTAATATTACTTTTGTAGAACGTATAAAATGAGTCTTCTATTCTAAACAGGTAATATTTCAGTAAAGTTCAAGTAGTTCAGTAAAAGTAACAATTATCAACAGACCCTAGTCGTTTCTTTGGCTGCTGACAAGCATTCAAGCTTTTAGTGAGAAAACGTACTGAGTTTGAAAGGTTTCTGAATCATTCTTTCTTTCCTTTAAGTTTTCATTGAAAAACACGAATGGTTTAGATGTTGTTCTCATTCATTGCTCCTGCAGTCGAGTGTAGTAACAGGTTGAAGATGCAAACTAAGATGCTGATGACCGACAGCATTAGTACTAAGACTGTTAGCTGTAGTCTCGTGCTGACAGATTGAAAAAATTCTGAAGAGGGGTGCATCAAGCGAGTGCTGAAGGAGTGAGTTGCTAGGGGGATCGGCGGCAAGACCCCCGGAAAAACCTTGATTTTGAAGGTTACTTTAATTGTGATATTCGCAACTTTAGTTCAGTTTTGACCATGTTTACAAAATTTTGACAGAGTTGCACTTATTCCAAAAATGCTACAACATGTGACCCCCCTTTCTAAAGATCTAAAAACATCTTGATCCCCCTACAAAATGACCAGTCCCTCCTCCCAGCAATACATTATACGCCCCTAATCTACAAATCAGGTAGATAAAACTATTTTAAAAATAGTGAAAAAAAAACGTTTGATAGATCTTTAACAAAGGAGAGGTAGTATTTTGATCAGCAAGAAAACTAATACTTTCCCCAATTTCTCCCGGTTGTTCTTATATCAATTAGCTTGTACCCTGTCAGAATTATTTTATGTCTATGGTAGCTAAATTTTAAAAAAAATTAAACCCAAGCGCATTTTATCAATACGCAAGTAACTCACAACACGACACTTGATAGGTTCGTGATGCACTTACCGAAAATCTCTCAACTGCTTGCTGCTCCGGCCTTCAAGGTACCAGACAGGTTCTGTCAGCCATGCGCCGAGTCACAAGTGTAGCTCACGAGCTGTCAGCGGACGCACTGGTGAGAATTAGCACTTCATACTTTAGGTTGGAAGTTTTTCAGCGACTAATACAAAAGCCCAAAACCTACTGCAACTGTGAAGCCAAACCACTGACAAACTCGCCAATCTTGACGTACGAGCCCGTCAAAAAAACAACTTTGGACTTAGATTTCCTGCAATAAAATCATTTTTCAAATAAAGCTGTGACTCAGTTTTGGCCAGCAGTATAGACGACAATGCTCCAACCAAGTACGAGCATGTGTGCATGTGATCCGTCAAGATCTGAAGTATATAAAATAATTTATTCTCTTGCTATGAACATTCCAGCTAACACCCCACATTGGATCTTAGCAGCTTCGTGCAGGTTTGTTTTGTGTTGGTTCATAAACCTACAGGTCCAAACTGTTTTGTCGGCGAATGCCAAATATAACTCGAAAGCAAGGTTTGTTTTCGAAGGAAGCAGTAAGGACTTAATATAGGACAGGGCACAGCTGCGTGTTAGACGCAAGAAACTCCAAAGTAGTCTTAGTATTTACTTGCTTTGCCTCGTCTCGGTTACATCCATTACATCAAATGTTCTGATTTGTTTTCATGGGAGTAACTACGAGGTCAGAACAATCAAGAACGCTGAAAGTTTACTGTCACGTCGTCCTATCTGTACCACACTGTAATTCTTCATAATGAAGATTTTCAAAAATAAAAAGTTTAAAAAACCTCAAGAATTACAAGAAAATACTCAAACAACTAGCTTTTACAATTTCTATAAATATTTCAACAAATATTATCTTCAAAATTGTAGCTTCACGCATCTCAGGGATATGACAAAATGGCGGCTAGTTTGCTGAAGGTGGCCAAGTACACAAATATTGAGAGCGAGGCTGCAGGTATTGTCTCCGGTCTTTCAGTTGTGATGGAGAGCACCGCTGACAAGGTGAAAACAATAACGGAACTTCAGAATAGCGGTATTATCCGTGACTGGCTCAACGATGAGAATGCAGTTACCGACAGGCAGACTTTACAGAAGGTATGCTCTTATGGTTACTATAGTTGTACATCTTTGGATAAGTCAAGCTCTAGGAAAATTCCCTGTTACAGTTTGTTATTAAGTCGGATATATTAATGGGATACAGTGCTTCATAACTTATTTCCGCTTTGACATATCAAAGCAGCGGACAACTGTATGGAGTGTGACAGTGTACTGTGCTGACTTATTGTTTTACGTTTGGTAACAGCTCGTTCACTCGCCCTTCCGTTTCGTCGCTTTGAGCTATAAAAACCAATAGGGTGTAGACTATAGACTACAAACGGTTGAATGTTTTGGAAATCTTTAGGACAGCTTTTAATGAATAGTTGGAGAGATCAGTAACGTGCTGAAAACATTGTAGAAAATGGCGCGCAATAATAGCGTTTGTTAATGTCCAAAAACGCTGCAAGTTGGAAAAAAATTTCGGTGTTAAGGGAGAATTTGATTTTAAGATTTTGCTATAATTATAATTACATTTCATTTCTTTGTTTATATAAAGCAATTACAAAATAAGGAACATTTCCACAAATTGATAAAGAAATATATGTGTCAACACAAGATATCCAGCGTAGCTCGGCGTGCTGATCAGTCGAGAGGGAAGCAGCGAAGGGAGGCGAAGCCAGAACGCCGAGCTACGCAGCTCAGGATACAACATAAAAGAAATTTTCATGTTTCTATCGAAACAATTTTTTGGCAGCTATACAGGGATTAAGTTTTTACCGATTTTCCAACCTTTTAAAATGTTTTTTATAGCTTTTAACCATTTTATAGTTTTAATATGTTATATATTATCAGACCGTTGCGAAGACTATACGCATTCAAAAGTAAATCACTTATTTAGGAAATTCACGTATGCGTTGCCGGTATATGGAGCCAGTCAATCAAGCTTGAACATGATACGATGTTTTTTGACTAGATGCTATAAGAGGAGATATACTACGGAGCGCTTAGATATTTTTAGTATTTTAGAAGAATGTAACCGAAGACTGTTTTCCAAAATAGAGTTTAATCCATGTCATCTGCTTTATCGGCTTCTCCCGCGAGTCAGTGAGTCATCAAAAACGGTGCGAGAGCAAATCTCATGCAAGGCATAAATGTAATGCAGAACGCGTTAAGAAATGTTTGTTCAACAGACTGGATTTTAATTATAACATAGCAGATAAGTAAATAGCATTTTCAATGTTTTAAATTATTATACACATAAATGGTATATAGCTGCTTTATCTCGTTATTATTGTAACATTTGTTATGTATTTTTAACGAATGACGTTCAAGACATATTAAAATTATTATTAATAATTAATATTAATTTGTCTTATTTTTAAAAGGTACAATTGTAAAACAGTTTCAAAAAAGTAACTTCAGGAAAATTACTGGATGAGCCGCAGCC
>JAOBYE010171107.1:17642-27653 GCA_025403585.1 Parazoanthus swiftii
GGGATTTCCCCTTGGGATAATGTCATCGGTTTTTCGGTAATTTGCTGATTCAGAGAGTAAATGAAATGAAGCGGTAAACAAAACACGATACAGCCATTTCGATTGTCTTAGGTCTTATGAATGTTTCCACTTCTTTATTATACTGTGAAGAACAATATATCTTTCGTTATGCATGAATTTTAGGTTTCGTGAGTTTGTGACGAGTTCTGACCTTCAATGCCTTTGTTGGGGCACCGAGAGTGAAATTAATTGCTTAAATATAAAGAAAAACTATGGACTGTAAATAACAAAACAATTCCAGTTAGTAAACGGCAAATTGCTTCCTACAAAGTGTTTACAAATATGGATTCTTAGGGAATGGAAGAGCGCTTTAAATACGAGTTTCTGTATATACATTTTTATTATGTATAAGAAACAGGGACAGTTGTTAAAGTAATAAGAACTTGCCATCATTAAACTTTAAAACAACGAGCTTTGATCGATATTTTCCTGTTCTTATTTAATGCTTTAAGGCAGGGAAGTAAGATTTGGCTATTTGCTGAAGTTTAAAACATTCCTTGTTCAACACTTTTGTAAATTGATGACTACAGCTTTTCTTTCGCAAAACAAAATAAATATTGATGATCTGGGGATTTCCCTTCTGATTGTATTATCCCAGCCGGACATTCTGTTTAAGTAAGATAATTCTCCTAAAATTAGCATTAAAGACATATATTGAACTTTAGATAAAATGGATAAAATAGCTAAAAGGTTAAGACATTAAACGTTTTTGTGAAATCGGTAACTCGTGAGTTTCACGCTCAGTGACGATCAAAAGGAGCTTTTTAACAAAGTGGAATTCACCAAATTTTTTATTGAATTTTAATTCTGTAAGAAGAAATTGTCTTTCGTTGCCGATATCTTGGATTTAGATTTTTTCATTTCTTTTGAATTATGTCTTGCGGTGACTAACGCCATTAAACTTCGAATCCAGGAAAATTTGGGTTATAGCGAGTGTTTGAGGGGGAGGGGGAGGGGGGTGGTCCAAACATACAGGCCGCTTCGGCCGAATGCTTTTCTCGCTTAATTGGAAGTGTTTGAACTGACGTCCCCTCAAACACGCTGCACGAGGTTTTGAAATGACTTCTCGAATGAAAGTGCCTTATGATCGATTATGAATATGTTGACTTAGAAATATCTATCGCATGGGTTTAATTTGGTTCAAAGACACTCGAACGGTTTTTGACACAGTGTTTCAAAACTTATCCACCAAACCGGAAACGTCATGAATAGTTTATGAGATTGAGAAATCAAGACCAAAACATTTCCGATAAAAGTGAAGAATTGTGGTTGTATAAATTCTGAACACAGTTAACATAAGTGTGTACTGTACAATAATCCCAATGTATTCATAAACTTATGTTTCTGGGTTCTCCTGACGGGGTTTTTAAAATCCTGTTTAATACGTTTTGAAAAGATATAACTTTTAATACAAAACTTAGTTTTAATTACGAATGGTTGTGGAATTGTTTCCCTGAAGAAATATGTTAATGAAAGTTCATCACAGTTAGTCTAGGATTATATTTCGTAATATCTCATCTCGGCACACGGTTGTTCGAAAATGGGTCAAACACTTTAACCCAACGACTGAGTATTGATTTCGGTGACTATTTCGGATTATCCAGAAGTGGTTTTACTATACTGCATAGGAACGGGCTAAATTATGTATTCCTAGTCGCAGGTATCAGTTAACTTTAAACTTCGCCTCACGTTAAATTAAAGTTGACCCACATTCGAACACCCGGCCGGAGACTGGTTTGTAGCTGTTCGGTCAACAATCGTGCAGGAAAGAGTAGATCGATGTGGAGGCGGAGAGGAAAGGGAGGGGATGGGTGGGTAGTTTTGATATCCAGTTGACTGCCTTTTGTAAAAAGATACGCGTTATTTGGATCATCTGATCAATGTTTCTGAAGGAAATTATATTTGTATCTTACACCAATCTTGTATATCCCTTGCACAAAGTATCGTTGTGCATTCGTTTATAGAATAAAAATAAAACTAACTAACATGTGTTCCTCATTCCTTTGTACAGGGTATAACGACTCCGGAAACTCCTTTCTTTTGGGATAAAGTTGAAAACATATCTTCAGTTACATCAAGCGCGGAGTTTTTTGACCCTGAGGGAAATGGAATCCCTGTGAATGATCTACAACAGGACATTTCTATCTTCCTTTCAAACAGCAAAACGAAAGGAATCCACAAAGACTTAAAAGGCGTCTTGAATCCCCAATATAAAAATGTATCATATAGAATCACTGTTGATGATGAAAATAGCTCACTCTACTTGGAAATAAACACGACAAAGTTAACGGGAAACTCTTCGTATTTGCTGCAACTGCGCAAAAGTGGAGCTTCGTTGGTGGAAAGCTATAACTACCAGTGGAACAGCAGGCTGGATGGGATTCAGAGAGTAGTGCAGCTAAACAGCAGCGGAGTTTATTTCCTTTCCCTAACTTACGCGTTTATAGAAGGAAGAAACAATTCCTCGAATCATACAGACCTTGAGGTGTCGTACGAAATGTCTATCACTGTCGTGGGATGTTTCTACCGCAATGAATCAAGCGGCCTGTGGTCTGCACAGGGATGCAAGGTAGGAACTTGAAACAGAGTAACAGGTATTAACAGACGAAATAAAATCAAAGAAATGCAAAGGAACACACGGAAGACAACTGAAGAGACAAAAGAGACGGTGAGGCAAAACAAAAACATGGATTTGTACTTTTCAAAGAGAATTCATGGTATTTTTTAACACGCATTCAATAACGTAACCCACTTTATTTGTTTTGATACAAAGTTGTCTTCATTGGTAACCTATTTCGTTTTACTCAAACACTTGGTATAAAAAACAGTGTTTCAACAGGTGTGTTTTGCACTTATGAACGAAAGGTGTTATGAAAACAATCACTGTCGGACTGATTCACCATTTTGAAAGTTTCTACGAATTTTTAACAAAATGTCAGCTAAAACAGAAAAAAAATCTTAAGGTCAAAAACTTACATTTATAATTTAACTTATCTTGTGTAACTTAATTAGCACAACTTCTAGGCGACGATGTGTTACCTAAATTTACATAAGATAGTGTCACATGTATTTTGGATAACAACTGCTGTACGTTTCATAGCCTTACACTAAAGGTTTTAAGCATTAAAAACTGAACTTGTCAATTTAACTTGTTTGGTTGTTCGAAGGTTATCAGTTTTGTTCTCTCACATCCAGGTTGGACCACAAACAACGCGTGTAACGACACACTGTTTGTGTAACCACCTCACCTGGTTCGGGGGTAAGTTCTTCATTGCACCCAACGTCCTGAACATGCAGAAGATATCCATTAACATCAAGGACCCGGCCAACTACGCCGCCGTGCTTGCTGTACTAATCACCATCCTGGGCTGTTACGCATTAGGGTTGGTGTGGGCACGCCGTCAGGACAAGCAGGATTTGTTTAAGGTAAGTGGATTGCTATAATTTATTATCGTGATGCTTCGCTGACAACATTGTTTGAGCTGCTAAGGGTTCAGAGAGCGTCGGCCTCGAATCCCGACCAGGCCAACACTAGGGGCCTTAAAGTAACTGGAGAGAAGGTGCTGCTTTTGCTCTCAAACATTTCTTCTTGGATAAGGACGTTAAATTAATCAGGGTTCTTTGGTTGGAGCGCCGGTCTCTCTTGTGGGAGATCCGATATTTTAATACTGGCCAGACCAACACCGAGCTTTGAAAATAGTTTTTTTTAAGAAAACTTTTATTGTCATTACTATTTGACCCAATGTTTTAAACTGTGTCATGTATTGTTGCATTTTAACTGACTGATGTATCCAAAAGGGAAAACAGTGGAAAAGGGAATTACATTTGTGCAAAAAAGGAGAAGACCAAAAACAGGAAAAAGATATGAAAAAAGGCAAAACAAAGTTGGTGTTTATACAAGAATAACAATAGAAGGCCAAAAATGGAAACTTCATTGCATATAAGAGACATATTCACAGTAACATTTATAAAAGTATACGACGTATAAACTTTAGTTTTAATATTTTCCCATAGGGCAACGTGTGCTTGAGTCCCAGCAATCGACCTGGCGACCAGTATCGCTACAGGATTGATATAGCCACGGGCATGCGCAGACGAGCCGGTACCACTGCCAACGTTGGGATCAAGGTTTATGGTGACGTCAATGAAAGCAACGCTTTCTTACTTAGGAGTGCTGCCAGGCCAACCTTGACTCAGGCCAGCTTGGATTCATTCTTGGTCAATACATCAGAATCACTCGGAGACCTCACACATATGAGGTTATGGCACGACAACTCCGGCCCCGAACCAGCTTGGTTTGTGAAAGAGATTGCAGTTCAGGATGTTCAAACTGGACAAGTGTGGTTCTTCCTGTGCAACTGTTGGCTTGCGGTGGATTCAGGTGATGCGCAAATTGATAGAGTTTTTCCTGTATCTTCCCGCGAAGAAATGGTTGAATTCAAACATTTATTCCTCTCAAAAGCTCGTAAAGATATGACTGATTCACACCTGTGGTTTTCTATAGTCTGGAGACCACCTCTGAGTTGCTTTACACGAGTCCAACGGTTGTCTTGTTGCTTGTCGCTTCTTCTCTGCACCATGATGGCAAACGCAATGTGGTACCAGACGGACGTTGGAAGATACACTGAGGTCAAACTTGGACCCTTTAGTTTCTCCTAGGAGCAAGTTTCAATTGGGATTAGCAGCAGTTTGGTTGTGTTTCCAATCAACCTGTTACTAGTTCAGATCTTCAGACATTGTAGGCCATTTCCACCGAAAAGAAAAAACGAAGTCTCACCATTGAAACCATCCTCGCGTTTTTCCTACAAGAAAATGCAGGAAAACAACGACGGTAACAAGTTGTGTTTCATTTCTTCTATTTTCAACGCCGCACGTTGTAACAGCAAAAAAGGTTCCAAAAGCTCAGAATCCGTGAAACATTTCAAGTTAGAAAACTCGTGCACAGACAACCTGAGATGTAGTCACAATTCACCGACCAAACCCGAATCCAAAACGGGTGGTCTTCCTCCGTGGTTTGTCTATGTTGGGTGGATGACTGTGATTTGTACCTCGCTGGGCGCAACAGCAGTCACGCTTTTGTATGGAGTTCAATTTGGGAAGAAGAAATCGGAGCAGTGGCTGCTCTCTTTGTTCATCTCTGTATTCCAGGACATCTTTATAAGCCAACCTTTAAAAGTTATTTGCATATCGTTGTTCTTTGCCTACATCCTCAAGAAACCTGACACCAGCGTGCTACGGGACAATAACAGCAATCTGGAAGTTGAAGTGGAGTTGACGGAAAACGGTTTCGAACAGGTTCAGGAACCAGTAAAACCTGCTGAGAAACCTTCAGAGGAGACTTTGAGAAAGATACGCGAACGTATTGAGAAAGAACGGCAGATGTGTGCTGTTCTGATGGATATTGTGACATATTTTGTGTTCACGTGCTTGGTGTTGTTGATTGCCTACGGGCATAGGGATAGTAGGGCGTACCAACAGTCCGCAGCCGTGAGAGAAAGTCTTGTTGACAGGACGTTCCAGAGACGCGTGGGAGACAAGAATATGAACACATTCTCAATGGTGGGTGTAGTTCATGTCCTGAGTTCTGTTGTTCATCTTGCCCTTTGTTAGTGACCGGGGAAGAAGGCTGGTTGAAGAAAGTATTTTTGCATGCCATCACTTACATTTGCCGAAAGAATTAAAACCGACCACCCGTCTCCTCTCTTTCCCCCTCGGCCGCAAATGATATTAACTTTAACCATTTATACTGAATGGTTGACAATGGTTTTTCGCGAACACTCGCTTTAATACACTGTAAATGAAATGGTTCATGTGACAATTTCGTTACGTTAGCATTGCTAGGTTTTGTTTTACAATCCAACCAGGGTTTTCACGTTTCATTCCTCAGGTCGTGCGAATGTCAGACTTCTGGGAATGGAGTAACCAGGTGTATCTTCCGAACTTGTACAACCTGGAGTGGTATTACTACACTGGTAAACCGGAAGCGTTATTTGTGGAGGGTTTCAGTGGCCACGTGATTGGGGTAGCCAGGTTAAGACAGTCAAGAATCAAACCTGGTGAGTGGGATAATATGTATATGTATTAATCGAGAGGGAGGGCAGACGGGAAAATCTTGGGCTTGAAGTCTTGGTGTACGGATCAAGCGCGGCGAGATGCGCCGCTCATGACGAAGAGTCAAGTATTTTCCCGTCCGACCCAAACTTTCTCAGTCAATAAGTATTGTTTGATATGACCAGTTTGAATACAGTTGGAATAGACAAGATATGGTTTCTTTAGGTCAAACTACAAAACATACGTTCGTTTTGGGGCTCGCGTCTTTTGCCGGGACAAGATTTAAACTAAATCAATACTCAAAAAGTCATACAGCTAGTATGTAAACCGTTTAATAGTACACACGTATTGACCATAGCGTAAAATGAAGACTGCCTTTTTCAAGTTTTGTTTACAACTTTTTTGAAATAAGGTTGTTGTTGTGTTGTTGCTTTTATTTCGCTGTTGTGTTGTTGACGTTTTGGGGATGAACTCAGTATCTCTTATACTGGTGAATGCAGGCGTAAGTACCAAGCTTGACTCAATTTTGTGGTATTACGAGTACGATTTTTCCCAAATCTGCACTGAAAAATACCTTAATGCTTGTCAGTCATACAGTGACGCAATTCAACTTTTTTGGTTAAGCTTTGGTGGTTCAACAGAAAATTACTCATTTTGTCTGTTGACAATAGATTGTTCAGCTAGAGTACTTTTTTCGATTTTCACAAGAATAATACTTGCATACATGATCACTGGTATTGAGAATCATCTTTTAGTTTTAGGTTCGCTTTTTGGTTGATCCCACCGTTAGTTTTTTATAGGTCCTGCATTAATGTTTTTATTTTGTTCTATCTGTTCCATGCATAATATCCTGACTTTAAGTGTCATGGCCCACAAAGGCAACGTAAGCTATGGTTTGAGTTGCTAAAGTTTCTCTACGTTAGCTCAGATAGTCCATTAGATTTGTTTTTATTTTGAATATGTGCTTTACAGGGGTATGTGAAGTAGTTGAAGACTTCCATTTGATGATACCCGGATGTTATGGCTCCTACTCCTTATACAGTGAAGCTAAAAGAGATTATAGCCCAGGCTGGAGAGATCTGAATGGAACAGTTTCGTCATCAAGCCCACACGCTTGGGAGTACCGTTCCAGCAATCAGCTAAGCGGTTATCCATATGAGGGGAAAATGGAGACTTACTCTGGGGGAGGTTATGTACAGGAACTGTCTCGCATCTACTACAAGGCTTTAAAGCAGGTCAACGACTTACTGGAAAACCGTTGGATTGATCGGAACACAAGGGCTGTGTTTGTAGAAGCCACTCTTTACAATCCAAATAGCAATCTGTTTACGTCAATCACTGTGCTAACGGAAGCTCCGCCCACTGGAGGGCTTTTTCCAAAGACAGAGGTTTTAACATACCGTCTTTTCCGATACGTTGGTGACTTTCAGTTGTTTGTTTTGGCTTGTGAAGTGTTTTTTCTTGCTTTTATGGTATATTTCACCTACAGAGAAGCAAAACTAATTCATCATCAGAAAAAGAAATATTTTACTGTTATGTGGAACTGGATAGAGATTACAGTTATCATTCTCGGCTGGGTTTCAGTCGCATATTACTTCGTTTGCCTTGTTGTTCGAACAATGACCCTTACCCAGCATCGGAAAAACCCATCGAAGTTCACAAATTTTCAAAACATTAATTCCTGGCAGCAAGTGTTCGAATACATCATCGCTTTCTTATGCTTTGCCATTTTACTAAAATTTCTCAAACTTCTAAGTTTCAACAAGAGGATGTATCTTATGACATTGACCCTGCGCCAAGCAGGGAAAGAACTTTCTAACTTCGTCGTTTTGTTTGCAGTTTATTATTTTGCTTGTACAGCTCTGTATTACCTGCTGATGAACCAAGAGAAGGAACATTTCAGTACAATCCTGAAAACCGCGACGAAGCTTATGAGTGTGTTGGTGGGGAGGTTTAGCGTCGACGAAATGGTGAACACAGTCGGATCTGACCGCAGTTTGGATGCAGCAGTCTTCTTTTTCTACATGAGCGTCACCAATTTTGTTCTCATCAACATGTTTCTAGCCATTATAATTGAGTCATTTAAAGCTGCTCGGGCGCTGAACGCACAGATGGTCAACGATTTTGAACTGGTCGATTTTATTGTATATACGTTCAAGGACTGCTTGGGTGTAAGGACGCTGGACGACACTGCTGACACAGCAAACCTTGAGGAGCCTCAGCAGCAGATGATTTCAACCAGTGAGCGTTTAAACGAGTCAGAAGAAATAGAACCGTGTGAACAACTAAACTTTAGAGTAACTCAGCTCAGCGAGCGCCTGGAACACATGTACGATATCCAGATTGCAGAAGAATGCATCATCAACTTTGTAAGCTCACAAAAGAAGCCATTAAGGAGCATATACAGTAAAAATTTGCGCTTATGTGAACCTAGGTCAGCCTTAAAAGGTCCTCGCACATAGGATATCTAAGGAAAATGTAGGCCACGGGTTTTTTTATACATTGGCTGCGTCAAATCAAATTTTCAGCCTTAGGCTCATTCTTTTGGTGGTTATTATTTTCGAGTTTTCATTTGGAGGATAAGTACAAAGTTTGTTTGTTTAGTTACTTCGTTCCTAAATAACTGATAGTTTTGCAACTCTGTCATCAGCAACATGTGTTGTTCAGCTCAACACTGGGCAAACCACAGTACTTTGTAACTAAGGAAGAACAGACAACGCCATTAAAATAGATTTTGCGCGTAAATTGAAATAGCTATACAAAATCTGCAGAATATAAATTAATACATTTTTATAACAAACAAATGCCAGTAAATAAAATATGTTTCTACACACAAATGTATTTTAAGATATGCGGCGTTCACACGGCGCAACTCCACAGCACTTCTTCACGGTATCGCACAACACCATATCATGCCAGAAAACTCCTCACTACATCACACCACACAACTCCACATCACACTTTACCATACAAAGAAGCAAAGAACTCCATTTCAATAGAAACAATAACAACAACAACAACAAAAATAATAATAATAATAATAGTAATAGTAATAATAGTAATAATAATAATAACAATAATAATAATAATAATAATAGTAATAATCGTCTTTATTTTAACCGTAAGATAAAAACTACATGTCTCACACTACATTAAAAACTATATTACATCTGTTTAAACAACAAGAACACTAAAAATACAAATCACTAACATACGAAAGCACGAGGGTTTATATTAATGTAGAGATATCACTACAAGGTTTGAATATCAGCCCGATGATTCTGAATGTTTACAGCGATTGGTGTTGATGAGAGGACGGGCACTAAACTTTGAACTTAACCTACAATATCGAGATATTCCATTATTTGTAGGTTGTAGGTAGCGATTGGTGTTGATGAGAGGACGGGCACTAAACTTTGAACTTAACCTACAATATCGAGATGTTGCATTATTTGTAGGTTGTAGGTAGCGATTGGTGTTGAAGAGAGGACGGGCACTAAACTTTGAACTTAACCTACAATATCGAGATGTTCCATTATTTGTAGGTTGTAGGTAGCAATTGCGGCGCATAAAATAGCCACCATTGGCGTGTTAACAATAACCCTCTGGATAGTGACAGCTATTTCCACTGTTTAAATATGTTTGACCTTTAAATAATATAAAGAACAAAGCGCTGGCTTTCTCCGACAAAACGTAGGAGCACTGTTCTGTTCATCTGTTTGTCATATCATAAATACTTACAAGATTTGATTCAAGTATTTGCTTTTGTGATCAGGTTAAATGCATGACGCAATAATATTCGGATTAATATGAATTAAAGAAGATCATTATAAAAGGTTAAACTAGAACCTTAAGTAACACAAACAGGGATACTAAGCTATGTTTATCTTCAGACAGACG
>JAOBYE010171219.1:0-18038 GCA_025403585.1 Parazoanthus swiftii
CTAGCAACAGCGGCTGTCATGTTTTTAAGCGTGTTAATTGCCAATTGTTATTTGAGAGCTCTGGGTTCACACCTTTGCAATTGGATCAACTTTCCGCTCAGAAATGGTCAAAATGGAATACTTTCCCAGTGCGTCCCCTCCCCGTTTCCTCTCCATTTTCTCTTTCCAGTCTCTACTCTTCGCCCTACCCTTACACTGTTCTTCTCTGTTCGACGCCTTGGGTTTCCGAGGATGTAGTGCACTCGTATATTGGAAAAATTTGTCTTTCTTACTATCTCTCTGTTGTTCTTCAGAATTAACCCGACTACAGATAATAGAAATCGTAAACTGTCAACATTTTTATGACATCCTCGTCACTGAAGTTCTGTTTTGTGGTTAACTCAATGTTTTTTGGTATCATGTTTATTGTGACAAAACAAAACATTTTATTTTACCTCGAGCAAAGAATATCTTATTCAAGACTGGCTCCAAAAAACTGTTTGAGGAAAACTGTAGTCGAAATAATCAACGTTTAAGTTAAAATATTACGATTATCGTGCATCTGAGTTGCAGTGCACAATATTTAACTACTGTTAATATTATTATTATTATTAGCAATAATAATAGTGATGATGGTGATGATGATGATGATGATGGTAATAATAACAATAACAACAACAACAAGAATTAGGATTGACTGATTATTACATGCCTCAATGCCTTGAAAAGGTCTTGAATTCACTACGCATTCTGCTGGAGGTCTAAAAAGCATTAGATTTCTGCTGAAGTTGAGTTCTTTTCCCGTGAACACATTTGAAGCTCATTGTTAAGCAATACATTCTGTTCAAAAATGGGTCTTACATTTTCAAGTTTGAGGCCTTAAAAGGTCTCAAAAAGTTCTTAGTTTTTTGAGTCATGTTGTTTGATTATATCTGTCTAGGAACACTGGCGATTGGCATCACCGCCAACTTTATCAATCACAATGACGAAGTAGAAAAGAACGTAGAAGAGATCAGTGGCATCGCTTATCATTTCAATCCCAAGTTCTTCGATGATCTCCGGGACCACAAGAACATTCGTCTTGAAAACATCGTGTACTACAAGGACGAGACTCACTACTTCGTGATGACAGCCCTCAAGTCAAGTTTGCTTCAACGGGGAGTGCTGAAGCAGGTAAGACTGTTGTCTACCCTCCGCAGGGGCTCTTGGGAAGGGAAGTGAAAAGCGCGCAGGGGTCGATGGGAAGCAGATGAAAGGCAAAAACCTTACACGCTCCCTTATTTTCTCTTTTAACTCCTCCAAATATCGTTTAAGTTATTTTTGTGCGTCCTCTTTGTTATCCAACTCCTCTGTTGGTGAGGTAAGCTGGTAAAGTAAGCTAAAGCTATTTTGGGATCTTTTTTCCGGCGCCGTGGGCAGTGCAGATATGTTGAACCAAGTTGATCTTGTCTCTCGACCATCTGTCGGGAACCTACTTGAATACCAAACCAGCACCTGATTATCAGTAGGATTTCTAAAATGTGTGCAACTCTTCAAGTGGTAAATTGGCTCCGTTACTTTTTACTGAAGAACTCGCGCACTTCTCTAGAGAGAAGGTAATCCCGGTGTTTTGCCAGTCTTCTAGATAGAGTATTTTCAAACTGGCTGTAGGCTGTGCTTCTGAGATCAAGTATAAATCCCACTGCGGTTGCCAGAGGCTCCAATCTATGCTTTCAATTCGTAACTCAGTACGTACGTCACTCTATAGTTAATGCAAGAGATTAACAGACGATTCCTGAACCCATTCTATTAGAAATGTGCTAGGTGATATGACATGACGCAATGAACTCTTGCATTCGTTGTAGCAGCTTGATTATTTCCGGTAAAAGTTCGCTTTGAGAAAAAGGAATGAAAACTCAAAACCTTATAAACTGTTTCCCAGGATCTTTCTCCATCCGAGCTTCTATCACCCGCCAACGTGAACCGCGAACAGCTGCAAGTCTTTGTGAGAGATGTGGTGGAATATGCAACCAAGGGACAATTGAACCAAGAGAATCTGGAATACAAGATCACAAGCAGCGGGCAGCAAGATGTGGCTGTGTTCGATTTCACTTCAATCAAGAAAGCTGAGAATGCGGCGCGGATTATTGAGCGAAAAGGAAGCAAACTGTTGGTCGGGTTAGTGGGGGACAGTTTGTTAGAGGTAAGTCGTGTTTCTCTCCAATTCACAATCATTTACTATCAACCACCATAGTTCACCACTGTTGAACATCGAATCATCAGTTGTACTTTAGTTCACCTTCATAACATTTACTATCGTTCACTGTAATTCACCTTTGTTTTTTAAAAAACACTGCTTACCGTCAATCATCGAGTGTCGCTTAGCTAACCATTCATTTTCTATCACTCACTATTGTTGAACATAGTCATCATTGACAATCGAGGCATTTTAGCTCACCATTCATTAACTATCATTCACGATGATCCCGCATTTATTTACTGTCACTCACCATTGTTGAACATAGTCGTTAATTAATCGTGTCATTTTAGCTTCTCAGTCGTTAACTATCATTCACTATGATTCATCATTATTGAAGTGGCGCGGTTCTTTGGTAAAAAAAAAAAAAAGTCACAGGTTGCCTCCTTTAGATATAAAAATTGAATTTTATTGCGTCATTTTCAAAATTTGGCCAGCGTTCGTCTCTGACTCACGCAGGCGCAGTTGCTCTTCTGAGCTGTCACATGCTCTGATTCTAATTCGGTATCGTAATTCGTTCCAAATTCCAGCCGTTTTGGCCCACTGGATCAGGGTGCGCCCGCGGTGTTCTAAGCGCCTTGGATGCGGCGTGGATGATTCGCTCATTTTCACTGGACAAGCCGCCGCTGCAGATCCTGGGCGAGCGAGAGAACATCTACAAACTGTTGTCCAACACCGACTCCGGCAACCTGCACAAGAACTACGCCGCGTACACGATTAACCCCAACACGAGGTACATGAGCATCTCACACAAGCGGGTCAGGGAGGTGTACCACCTGTACGACACAGACGACCCCGTCAATGCTGACTTCAGTCTTGGCAGTCCAACAGAAAAACATCCACCAAAGGGTAAGTTGCTATTAGTCACCATCGTTCGTCACCAGTTGCCATCAGTTACTCTGTTTACTGTCACATAAAGGTAGTTTGAATCACCATCCTTCGTCATCAGTTGCCATCACTTACCCCTGTTTACAATCAAATACGTCAACAAAATCAGTTACTTTCAATCACTATCATTCGTCATCAGTTGCCATCACTCAGTCTTATTTTTAGTTAAAGAAGAAAACAAAATTAAGATACTTTCAATCGCTTTCGCTCGTCATCAGTTACTTAACTTTATTTTTAGACAAGTGCGCAAACAAGTCTACGCTATTATCATCCGCTATTGTTTGACATCGATCTCCATCACTCGCTTTACTTGAACAGTGACACAACTAACCAACGGTTTCACGCATTGGCTGTTTGGTAACCTTGGCAACCCAGTGAGCAGCAACCCAATACACTGTGTTTACTGTAAGTTGCCGATTACGCAATTTTTATATTTTAACTCATTGTAGGATCGCGGTACAAGATCATTAGTACACATGCCAAAACGGCGGGAGCTGCTGCCCAGAAGAAAAAGGCGAAACTTGCTATGCAGCTTAGCATGGGGGATCCCGCTGGCCGATTGCGGACGTCGTCGACCTCAAGCGTTGAATTTCTGGATGAGAAGCCGCACAAAACGGGCAAGAAAGCTCTACACTACCCCCCTCGTGGTAAACACAGAGAGTCTAATGGCCAGTCAGGCGAGAGTGATACGGAAACTCACAAAATCAAGAAGAGGCAAAAATCAAAAAAGTTTGCTCGCGAGAATAGCGAATCACGTGCTGAGAAGCCCAAGAGAAAAAGTGGAAAGTTCTTCGGCCGCTTTGGTCGCAGTCATAAGAGAAAGACTGACAGCGACCACACGTCGCCCCTGGCAAACGGGCAGGGCCACCCCACGGTAGATAGGCAGATCTCGCGACACGGGTTGAAAGGAGATGAAGTAGCCGGAGAGGTGAGAAGTTGGTTTTCGGCATTGAGATTCTTTTTTCTACAACTGCGAATAATCTAATCTTTGCAACTCATTTTGTGCAAAAAGCTTTCTGTTTCATGAACAAGCATTATACTATTATTTTCTATGCGAAACTGAAACTTCGTAGTTATAGTATAACTTGCAGTGTATCAGCAACTGAGTACAGTTTGCCGACCTGGGCACTAGTACCGCCCAACTTAGAATAATATGACAGCGGAGAAATGGACTCGGGCCGCATCAAGAGGGCTACGGTCACTAAATGTCCTTCAACCTGAATCCTGACTATTTCTACACGTCGCTTAGCGCTTAAAGGGAAAGAGCTGTAGTATTCAAAGGTTTATAGTATTTCATTTGGATCAAACATCACTTACAGCTTTTTACTGCAAACGATATGGATTACGGGGAGAATCTTATAATAAAAGTAATAATACTAACAGTAATAATAATAATAATAATAATAACAATATAAATAATAATAATAATAAAGGTATAAATAATAATAAAGACGATAGTAATAGGTACGTTTTATCAGTACTCAATGCTCTTACAATAATGTTTGGATTAATAACAAAAACAGAAAACTACCAAATTACAGAACATACACAAAATAAAACCGAACATTTTATTGAAATACAAAAGTTCCTAACATGTATTTAGTAGTATTAATAAACACTACATACACAGTTGAGCCCCTTTGATATGCACACAAGAGGAACAGAACGACGTATCCGCACTATGGAGGTGTTCATATTGTAGGGATTTTGTTTCGTGGCCTTGCAAGAGTCAAAAAAGGGTTTGTTAACATATTTTGATTCACAATGCAACAATTATGATACGCTTTTTGAAAACTGTAAAAGCAAACCTTCTAACTCTCGCAACCAATAAAAATGGATACAAAAATATTGCTTCACTTCATTCAAGGTGACAAACAGTGTCCCATCTAAAAGGAAGTTTGAAAGATGGAAACAAACTGTCATAAAAATAAATTATTGGAGAAACCAAAGGTTGAAACTAATTCGTGTCGTGCCCTTAATTCCAAGGTAACGCGAATGGATAAAGGAAGTTACGCTCCAAGGAAAGGTTCCTTGAAAGAGAGAGAGCTGATCCCAGCTCGGTCCACAAGGGACATCATTGCCGAGATGGAACTGAGAGAGAGCACGGTGAGGAGAACACAACACACGCACAAACCTCTGTCGTCCATCGACTGGCAGAGGAACGGAGAAGTACGATCCAGTGTTAAGAGGCCCCTCAATGACGTCACTGCTGAGACGCCGCCCAACAAAACCGTGCGGAGGGACAAGTTGATTGATGACCTCACCAGGTGAGAGGAAGCTATATGTTCTTCTTGATCTTGTTTTAACGTCGCTCTGGTCTTTGTTTTGCGCTGTAAATCTTATTACAAACCAGAGTTTGCACATTCTGGCGGCTGGTTCAGCGCTGCTTTAACAACCTTGAATCGTGATAGTTCCATTTCTTTTCAGACCTACGGTCGGATTATCTAGTGTGGTTGATCGATCGCAGTCCAAAACAAACGTCAGAACGATATAAGATGATACAAAGGGTTGCTTGGCAACGAAAACGGTAGTACACCCATGACGCTTTGAGCCCTAGTTAGGAGGATCAATCAGTGGAGGTTTCTTGGTAACTACACACCCACCCATCCCCTAGACCTAAACCTAACCCAACATTAACTCTAACGCTAATCTAAGGGGGGAGGGGTAGGTGGGTAGTTTCCCAGATACCACTTGATGTTATCATGTGAGATTGTACATACAGATTGATCCATTTTCAGAATTTCGCCTCGAGCCCGACATGTTGTGCCTATCATCCGGGTTCTCAGTCCAGACCACAAGGAAAAGGAGAATGAGAGCAGCCTATCGTCAATGGCACGGGGCGTGGCCATGTTGGCCATGGCAACTCCTCTGCTCGCCGACCGCGCGGTCAACCAACGGCAAACGAGTTTTACTGGAAGGGAGAGAGAGGTACGGTAGAACCCAGTTTCTCCTCGGTAATTGTTGCTTTTGTGTGTTTCTTTTCTTAGCTTTGGCATGGACTGCACTTGTGCATCAGCCAGTTTGACAGTCACGCGCAGAGCAAACTTACGGTTTTGCTAATGGCCACAAACCCTGTTCATGTTATTCTGCGACGTTTTTAAGTTTTTATCGTTTTTCTTCTTTCATAAATTGTTGACCTTTTTACCTTCTTCACCCAATCTGCCATTTTTACAAATCCTGTTAGCCCGCCAGTTGAATTCTTAACCTATTCTGCGCATGACTGTGAAAGTGAAATATCTGTTCTAGGAGCCCAGCGAATGGGGCGATTTTTCTCCACAAAGGGTATAACGAACTCTAAATCAAAACGGTCGGACCATTCACACTTTTAATTGACATTCAGCCACTGTGGAGTGAACATCTCCAATTCTCCGCCATATTGATTTCTTACCCATTGCTTGCAGCGCGGAATTCAAAATCAAAGGATATCGAAGTACGAGCTGTCAATGTGGTTAAAATTACAAAACACTGCTCGCAGTAATCACAGAACTACTAACCTCGTGCTACGTCTCTATTTTTTATGATATGAAACTCCTGTCTCAGTAACGTAACATTTAGAAGAAGGACTCATTCATTTCACACGCCAAGCTTGTCGTGGTTGCAGAATATGAATTTCAAATTTGGAGCATCAAAGTGTGAAAAAAGGGGGAGTTTATTTCTTGTTAAATGCTCTTGTCCATACTTGTGTTCTTAATTAAGCCTGGTTATTGCGTTATACTGCATATTTGTTTTGTTGTTTTTACTGTACAGTATTGTGTTTTGTTGTGCTGTGTTGTTTTTTATCTCTTTTCTTGTACTTTCTTGTCTTGATTTATATTCATTTCTATGACACTGTACTGTAGAGCGTTTTCACTCAATCCCCGGGGAATCAAATAACAAAGGGCATGGCGCCCTAACAAAAGAAACTAATTACACCTCCATTGTACTGTACTGGAAAAGAGGGGAGGGGAGGGAAGGTAACAGTTCCAGCGAATCCAGGCCCCCGTGAACTTCCTCTCTCTACTTCCTTCGGGCCCTGAAACAACATGTCGTTCTGTTCTATATAAATTCTCGTCCCCAAAGCTTTCGTCCAGCGCGCGACCGTTAATTAGTGTAGATAGCGGTTCTGAGTAGCCGCTGTCATCGGTCATGCGCTGATAAAAGGTTTGGGTCGATAATATTCTTGTCTTGCTTAGGATTTAAGTCGCCTTCTTCTCTTCCAGGCGCTGAAAAGCGGTCTGGTGAAAGATGTTGTTAACCGATACAACAGTTTGAACAGAGAAAAACCGGCGCTAAGGAAAACAGAACGTTCCGCCAGCGATACCCCACTCAAGAGACCGCTGGACATGTGAGTTACTCGTGGGCCCCTTTCATATATCGTGCAATCGTCGAATTTAATGCAGACTAATTTGTTTCGAAGCTCTCCACGCGCTAAAAGTTGACGATTCTGCAACGTATAAAATGAATTAAATTCATCCGAAGAATTAGATGCGTCGAAGACGTTTTATCCGCCTTTGGAAGACGGATAAAACGTCTTTACAGCGTCTTGTTTCAAACGTCGTCGTCTAAAATCGTCGTCTAAATCGGACAGCACTTATGTCGACAAATTTAATAGGAATTTAATTCGTCTGAATTAAACAGGATGTATGAACGAGGCCTTAGATTATGGTGGTCATGCAATGTCAGGCTTCAGGCACTCGCTTATAAATGCAGTCGTCTTGTGTTTCAATAATTTTTGCAGGAAATTTGACAAAAAAGTCTTGCTCTCGACAAAATGTTCTAAAACAGATCCCATAGATTTCTTTTACTAATAACAGACCTTAAACTGAATACGACGACTCCAATTTACGGCGCGGACGAGAGAGAATCCAGAAAACTCCAATATTCAATGGGAGTTTCCCGGCAACTTTACCCACCTACCCCTCCCTTAGGTTACGGACAAAATCAAGGTTAGAGTTAGGCTTAGCTTTAAGAGTACTGGGGGGGGGGGTCCTGTGCCGAACATTATACATGTATATTTAACTACTCTGTGAAAAAATAACAGGAAAAGGCAAACTGTAAGTCATTTAATTTTATGTGCAGCAAAAAATACTAATAACAATAAAAAAGCACACACTGTCTGTAATTTCCGCAGCCTCTCTCTTTCCGCATCGTGGCTCCGTGTAGACTTATCCCAAGGTTCCGAGTGTTTTCCCCGGAAACAAACCCAGAACTTCATATGCATTCAGACACAAGTGTCAGTCCCGTTTGAAAAATTAAGTTAGTTTGATAAACTGGTCATATATATTTTATTGAACATTCGTTATTTTTCTTTTGTTATACAGCAAAGACGGCCGACCTCACAGCAAGGTGCTGAGCTACAGTTCCTCAACTGAGAGCCTCAAAAGGGATCTACTGGACATGCGCAGTGAGGCCCAGAAGCAGAGGTTAGAAAATCCAGAAAAACGAGACTCTGAGGACAGCGGTTTCCGATCGATTAACGGTTTCGATGCGGACGAAGAGCAGAATGCACTGAAGGATGTTAGAAACAAGGCGAGGAAATTTCTAATTCACTTGTTGATTTTTTGGGCAGTGCTCATCTTTAACTATCTGTTATATCACGCAGTATTATTGTCCCCAGTTGGACTCCTCTCACATGATCCGTAAACCCTTTGAACTTTGTCGGACAACTCTGATGACTGACAAGGCCAACAGGGTAAATGGGACTGGGACCAAAAAAACAAGTCTTCTATATCTATAGTCGAGTAATCTCTTGTAGGTTATTCTTCAGTCGGAGACTCTTTGAAGTTGTGTTGTTGTTCAGTTTCTTTTCTTTCTGTCTTCCAACTGCATGAATCGTTTCCCAGTGCTAGTCCCAGATCCTTCCCTGAATGCCTCGTCCACACGACTTGTCTGCCTGTGCTAGCCCCAGGCCCTTTCCTGTCTGTCTGATATAGTTGTATGTATCGAATATTGTGGTTCAGCGACTAGAGTATTTTAAGAGTATAAAAGAGAGGTAATTTGTTTCTGTACATGTGTGTGTGTGTGTGTGTGTGTGTGTGTATCTTTGCGCATATGCGTTGTGTGTGTATGTATGTGTGTATGTATGTACGGATGTGAATGTATGTGTCTGTCTGTCTGTCTGTCTGTATATGTGTGTGTGTGTGTGTGTATATATGTATATGGTTGGGTGGATTGATCAGTGGATGTTCGCTTTTTGTAATTATGTGTTTGTAGCATATGAAAATGAAAATTCAAAACTTTGATATCAAAGTTAATAATTTAGACCATTTAAGTTAACGAATAATTGTCAATGAAATACAAAAAGGTTGTCGCTGTTTTTGCTTTGTTTTTTCTTTTCTTTTCTAGTTTTTCATTTTATAGGCAAAGGAAAGTAAACACAATTTGAAAACAACGACTCAGGATTCTGGTGCTTTTCCGCCATGTCAAATATCTTTGCGTGAGGCACTAGATTGTTTAGCGATAATGCAAAAATAATCCCAGTCATGTGAAGCATAATAGATTATGTGAGAACATTTTTATATTTAAATACAACATTGCAAAAACTGCTAAAAATTGCAACTAGAGTTATCTTTATAACTTCTATCTTTAATTCAAGAGCACTATATTTTTGAGTCTTATCAAATGTAATTATAAAGAAAAGTTATTATTAACGGTAATATATTGATAGAGATAATACTAATAATATATTGAAACATATTGTTCAGTTAAAAGAGAAATGGTACGAAATTTTTTTCTCATAGAGAGTTTTCTTTAATTGAGTATTAACAAAAGAGATTTGTGCGGGTAGAAATCGTTTCTTCCATCGTCCTGGATAAGAGGAAGTGATGCGCATTGGACACATTGTCGACACTTCGTTTATACAGAATATATAACTTCTCAGCCCAGTTTGACGTGTAAAAGTAAATACTTTCACTTTATAAACTGCTTGGAGATGTAACGTTGACCAGTTGCATTTTAAAACAAGAAACTATCTGCATCTTAGTCAGAGATTAGATGCCGCGCCATTTCACTAGTAAGAACTATTTTTGGCTACAATTTGAATCGAAGTTGGTCTGAAAACTCTTGCTTTTCTTTACCTTGTGAAGTAAGTAAATGTTTTCTTTCTCGTAAGTTCCCTGTGGACTATAATCTTTTCTCTTAGCATTGCTAGAGTTTCACATGTGTGAAACGCCATATTTTACAACTCTGAAATTCTTTGAACGTAAAGTTATTCATTTGAATACCCCAATGAGAGTCCCATGCACAAAGCGGGTAACAAGAGCGGTGTGATGCTCTTTGAGAGCTTTTGTTAAGGTATAAATGTGAGTAAAATATACGTTTAAACAAGACCAGTCCATACAAGGTTTTCCTTGCATGATGCAGCGTGCTTAAAGTTGTATTTGTTCGTTTCTTGATGTACAGAAAGGAAATAAAAAGAATGTACATGAACTGATTTAGTTTTTTTCGTACGTGCACTTCGTCGCTGATTTAATCGTAGAAACGGATATATCGAACTTGCAGTGTGATTTTCTTGTACTTTCCAATGAAGCTGAAAGCTTAATTTGAATTTTGATGGGTTTTTAGAGCCAAGCAACATTAATTGGCAAGTGAGAACTCCTTAAATTTGAGGTTAGAGCAAGAAAATTATTTCTGATTTATGACCCCTAAAATTGTTTCAAGTTTCAGCTTTCCCACCTAAGATAATTAATAATAACTCTGTTGTGAGTTCTGTTGAATATTTCGCCAACTAGGTTTCGGAATGAAGATTTTCTAGTAGTTCAAATACAAAAAACAACATATGTTTTTTTTAAAAGTAAACAGTCATCCATCCCAGACCTTGGTATTTTGTAATTGGGAATCCATTTTGTAGTGGCAGACATTCGTATTTAAATACGGATATGACTCGACTATGAGTAGTAGTGCTCCGGATTAAAGTTCTTTAAAACAGAATGATCTCGAAGTTCACATAAGCACACAAGAAAACGTTCAATATGACAAACAAATGCAGAACAAGCTCCAGGAAAGAGTTGTCGTTTGTACTTGGTATGATCGGAACTCTAATAATTCGACATATTTCGTCAACATGAAAACATTTTATCACTCCGGTCACGAACATTGATCTAAATCAGTCATTGTAACGGAGCTTTTTCGTCCAGTTAGAATCCGACGGGAGACAAAGGGATTTTTGGACTCCAATTGTTTTGACCTTTCCCTTGCTCTGGTGATAGAAGGGTGTTTTGTCTTTCACTTCCAGCGTAATCCAGTGTCGAATCACCAATACTTGTCAGATTTCCTAGTATAAATATCTCAATTGATATATATCGGTATTACATTGTTTATACCAAACAGCACGCATGGCAACCATATTCTGACCGGGGGGCTAATTGCTTCATTTTAGGACAGGCTCGGTCGCGGGAAAAATGATCGTGGTTGGCGTTGGCAGACAGACAGATTTTCAGTGAAATTTTTGAGTTCTTCATCATTGATGTTTATGTACTCAGTGCGCTGAAGTTTGACTTAGAAGTCACGTAGAAGTTCAGCAATAAACAAATAACCAAAATGCGATACGCTTTCAGTATCGAAAGAAGAAATTCACACATAATACTTTTTAATAGAATGTCAGAAAATTTGAAAAATCCAAAAGTTTACCAGATGCGCTTCCTTCTTCAATCTATAAACATACGGCGTGTTTTTCATATCTCAGTGATATTCGTGTTTTTTCGCCCTTCGCAGAACGCAAACTTATATATATTTTTTTAAAAAACAATTTTTTGCTTTGTCACTTTGCGTTGGTAGCTTACCCACCCCCTGTTAAAGGTGGGTTTATTGCCCTCCTTTCGACTTTCACGTTCTTTTTGGCAAGTACCTGCCGTGCTAGTGAATCCTATGCATATATATGACATCTTGGCGAGACCTCGTAACCGGAAACCCACGTGCCGCCGTGTGATGCACTAATTATAGGTATTAAGTATTTTAAGGTTTAGTCATGGCTGATCTCTTAACAGCATTTATCCGCTTGCTTGACCTAATGTACAAAGGAGCTCTTTAAAACGCCTAGAATGTGACCAGTAGAAGCTTGCTGTCGTAAAATGTAGCTTATTATTTACGGCAAAGTTTCACTGCTGGTGGAATACCGTACGATATCGGGCCCACAACAGAAAGCTACATTTGGCCTGTAATATATAATAGGAAACCTAGTATCTGAAAAGCCGCAGGCGACTGTACTAACTTCTTTATAATGTGTTTCGGTAGATTTGACCTCAGTATTTAAACATTTAAAGTGCATGTGTTCACTATAAATAGTTTTTTATTTATCTCATCTAAAGACAACCAATATAAAATGTTCAGATATTTAACTTAAAAAGATCTCGCAGTTTGGCTGAGAAAAAACTTGGTGAAACTAATATAGTTTACTTAGAGATGACATCATTTGTACTTAGAAGCTGTTTATTGTCGATAGATACAAGAAAAGTTCCATTAAATTTTGTATAATTACTGGTCTTTTAGTAAAATCCATTAACTGAACACCGGGCCTGAATTGTTTGGCGAATGTTGCTCTAATAACATCCTTCGTCGCCACTTAGTCAGTCTTATGCTTTTAAAAACCCAGATCATTCGAGCTTGAGGACTAGATGAAAGTTCTTGTTAGCTGTCGTACCAAGTCAAACGACAAATGCTGTCGATATACGATGAGAGTTGACATGGGTCATAATATTTCTTCAAGCGCCTTGAAAACGTAACGATTATTTTTAAAAAAGTGCGAGACTGTCATTATCTCTTGACTGATGAGTATACATGCTTGACCTTGGCTCTCGTCTTCCCATCATGCTTCACAACCTTTTTAATGAAAGAGTTTAATCTTATTTTGAATTAAATTAAATATTCGATTTTTCTCTGTCGACTTATTTTCTTTTCTTAGACGACATTTATCCATATCTCACATACAGTAACATTGATCAGTTATACCGTCACTGGTTTCTTCATATACCCTGTACTCTTCTTAGTTTTAAAACTTTAGATATTTCCAATGTAAAAAAAAATGTAGAGCTTTGAGTACAAATGAATATATCGGACCGTGGTTAAAGATCTCATGTTTGCCTACCGAGACGAAAATGAGAAATGATAATTTGTGATTGTTTATATTTCAATACTAAAGGATAAACCAAATTACCTTCCGTTTCACTACAGGGTGTAGAAGATCGCCTCGCAGCGGAACGAGAGGTCACAAGAGAAAATAAAGCTAACGAGGAAAGCAAATCTAACAGAGTGAAATCGGCCGTGTATCAGAAGACGCCCATTGCAGCAGTGACTGAGAAAGAGAACAAGAAAGGAAAAGTTGTTAAGTCCGAGCCCACAGTCTTACAGGTCAGCAACAACCAGGTAAGATGGCCGGTAAGATGTCGTCCCAGTACGGCGCGGTCTACGTCACAACGCCGTTTCAAAAACTTAGGCTGGGGACGAGAATGACAAGTTTCATGTTATTGTTTCTCCGCTCTTTGTTAGTGTATACAACATCAACAAATAAAGTTAAACAAATAACAGAAAAAGTGACAAGAAACTTTTTATCGAACTGTTCTTTTGGAACACTAACGTATTAATTCCAAGAAATGTCAGTCTTTAGATGGACGCTGTCTTTATAGTAACCAATCCCTTCACACCTCCCTCTGGTTATAATGCATTACTCCCTTTTACCTATAAGCTTTTCTTGTGAGACAACTTGGAAAGGACAGCGTGAAAACTGTTCAGCCGAAAATCAAGTTTCAAATGTGGCATTCCATTCTTTGTGCACGTGTCTTGGGGGACTAAGGAATGAGTATATCTCTTTACAGTTAACGTCGGACATATCAGATTATCGGAACTTTGTCAATTCGACAATTCAGTCTTTCCAGGATAAGATCTCGGAAGAAGAACCGTTCATTCTACAATTTTTGTGTGAGGAACGTCAAAGAATAACTATCAAATTACCATACTGTGAGCGGAATGAAAAAGCAAGCTCCGGTTTTCTATATAGACTTCATTGTTTTACACAACACAGATACAAAATCGAAATCGTTTGGCAAACACGAGAAATAAAGTCCTTGTTCAAGTTAAAAGATCAAAACCACCACAAATCTCATCTGGTTTTTGAAGGACAGTGCAGCTGTGGAGAAAGTTATATTGGCGAAACACAAAGAAATTTAAGCGTAAGAATAAATGAGCACCAGAACAAAACAAAAATGTCGGAACCCGCGAGACACCCAAGCAAATTCCCAACACATTCTTTCGCGTGGCACATAATAACACGTACCCGACAATGAGGAAACAGAAAAATTAAGGAAGCGCTAATGATTGCAGCAAGAAATCCATCACTTAACAAAAAGATACAAGCACACCCCATTTTCCTTTTCCCACTGGGGATAACTTAAGATTATAAAGTTTTAAATATTTTACGCGGCAAATCAGTACCCTGAAGATGACTTTTATGTCGAAAACGTTAGGTCCAAAGAAACTTTTAAACTTTTGTAGCCTTAAAATTTTTTAAACAGGTCAGATTAAGTATGTTTATTATCTTTTTTGTTATTTTATTTAATGTTTATGACTGAAATCGTGTCATTCCATATTTTTAGCTAACGCCGCGCATTTTGGATTAAGGATACTTACCTATTCATTTATTTTATTTATTTTCTATCTTCATATAGCATGGGCTTGTTTAAGTGGAGCTCTGTGGGAAAAATACATGATTGAAAACACGCATAAATATATTAATCAAGAGTTACACCGAAGGAAAGAAGATATTAAAATGTTAAGGGTTAAATAAATGTTTTAGCTGGGCATTATTTAGCTAAGCACAGTTTGACTGCTTCTTAAATGTGCTAATTTAAAATCATTTTAACTCGAAGTGATTTCAAACAAAGAGCACTTAATTGGACTTGGAAAAGAATGAGCATTTTTGTAAAGTCATACCGTTTCCTCGGAGATAAAGAACAAAACAAGAAAATTTTGAAAAAAATTGCTAAAAAATAATTTAAATTTTAACGTATTTTTGGACAGTAAAATATTATTTCTTCACACTCGCGCTACTTTGTACGGGGATTGTATATGTAGGAGTGCAAGATTCGCGAAATTTGCTTCTAGGCTTCAACGACCAGGTAACATTATATTGTTTGTTCACATCTTATGCTAAGTTGGAGCGACTTGCCCTTTTTATATTGTCTTTTGAAAGATTATATGCATTCAGTAACAAGTCCACATCGTGCTTGAAAGACAGAAAACAACACTCAGAATGTCGAAATTTGAAAAGCGTTGTTCATATTGTGACGAAGCGCTTTCGTTTTCATCGGTTTCAAGGTACTTTTTGTCTTGGTTCTCTATAAACTGATTTTACCAGACACTCTCTCTCTCAACCTTTCTTGGCCCTGCTCACTGAATCAAGTTACATGCAAACTTGCTAGATATTTGATTTTTAACTGCAGGAAGCGGTTGTTCAAAGTCAGAGTCCTAGCACTGGCTAGCGCAGTACTTACAAAAAGACTGCTTAGGATTTTGACATAAATTTGCTATTTTATGGAATATATATGTACAATCATTTTATATTTTCCCTGTCATATTTCCAAGACAAGGTTTTACAAGACTTCTTGCAAAGTGTGCCCGAAGTATATATCGTTTCAGTAAACTTACTTCGTTTTTATATAAAAATGTTTCAATGATAAAACAAATTATCGACTCTTTAATGTTTGTGAGTGCTTTGGTTCGATGAAGAGTTCTGGGCAAGCGTTTGATTACTGCTAAATTTTACTACTGCTGTGATCATATATGCAAATGTTTGCTATAGGGTTAGTCATGATAGTCGCTGTGAAGCTATAAATATATAAATGTGAAACCATTGTACTAAATTGTCAGTTGTAGAAATAATTAACTAGTCTACGATATAATAAATTGAAAAAGCGGGCTGAAAAAGTACTACTTTCCTCGCTAAAATGGCAAAGATTAAGCTTTGTCCAAAGCCAAGTTGACGTCATACATAAAGGCGCTGTCAAGGTTCAGCATAAAGGTTCCGGTAGATTTTCAACGATGAAAACGCAATGAAGAGGTTAGATTAGACCTTGAAGGCGCGTAGTTAGACCGGCAGTTCAAAAAGAACCCGGTTTCTCAGCCACGATCAGCTAATGCTGGATTTTCACTATGTCTTTTGTGTTTCGGTTTTTGGACATATCCGCAGGGGAGAAATATCATGAAAATTTTAGGTTTAATGTTATTCCATTTTAACTGAAAAGTTATCAAACATATTACTACGCAGAGAATGATAAATTGCAAGAGACCGTTTCGGCTTTATGTTTTAATATTGTAATTGAAATGAAGTATATTGTTTTCGCTATCTGTCGTTCGTGAGTCAAAGACGTTCAAAATCTGACCACATCAACAACGACAACAGCAATTTGTTATACCTTTTTATAAACACAAAGTATTTTTACAATTGAGAAAAAGATAACTTAAACATATTTTGGATATTGGCTTCCAGAAATAACCTTTTACTTTTGGGGCTAAATATGCCAGGAAGCCAGGTTACTTTGAGTGTTTTTAATTTATAGCTCGAAAGTATAGCATACACACACAACAAACATCGTGCTAGCACACTCTTACGTGACTCAGAGCAGTCACACATACATACATACACACATTCCACATATCTACACTTATTTCCGATTTAAACATTCTTTCAAAGCATTCTTCAAGTATATAAGGAAAATTAGGGAAAAAAGGAAGATTAGGGAAAAAACCCCGGGTGTTCAAGTTATAACGTTTTCTTGTCAACTGTGTCAAAGTTTTGTTTGGTTGGGAGATATTGTGTTTGTACTACACATGACTGTGTCTGACGGTTACACTCTTGTTTTTTTATTAAGAGCCAGTAAGACTTTGCTCAGGCTGAATGTTCTTATTTTTATGGCAATTTCAGCCTCAAATTGTGCTTATTTGTTCTTAAGTCTTAACGGCTATGTTTTCCGTAGGGGGTTAAACTCGCCTAAATTTTGGTAAGGTGCTTTTGTGCACTATTTCACAAGAAATTTGAAGTGTCTTCTGCAAGACAAACTATTTTTAAATGCCATGACTGCGTTATCGGAGAGCTGAGTACTGTAGGACTACTGCAGTTCAACTTTGTACACTTGTATAAATGTTTGATTCAGCCTCAGTTTGTTCTTATTTTGTTCTTATTTTTTGGGTAAATTCAGCCTCAATGTTCTTATTAAGTTTTTTCTTAAATAAAAAGAGTGTACAACCCTACTTGAACTTCCAATATAAACACAAATATTAGTATTTCGTCCCTGTAACCATAATAGGTAATGCCTGGCAGCCTACGAAATCATTTTAGAAAACCCTCAGCTGAGTTAACGAATGTGATTACCTATAGACATTGAAATATCTATGTATTTTGTAACGGCTCATGTGCATGGATGCGAACGCGAGGATTTCAGTTCAGGTTAAAGGATTGTTATGCATTTGGACTAGTTTGAAACGTTGTGATATTAACTAGTCAGTTATGTCAGCTAATCACAGATCATTGCATGCTTTGTAAGTTGGAGACAACTGCATGAAAAACACAAAAAGCCAGCGTACTGAAAGGAAGAAAAGATGTCTCATTTTCGAAGAAGACTTGTTTAATACTGAGTCCTGTTGTAATATATTATCTTGATGTAGTAAAGATTTAGTGTGTGAATCTGGATTCCGTCAAAGCTATAGCTTATAGCGAAAGCCGTACCAGCTTTAATGCACTTCAATGTATTTATCCATTGTAAAGTGCACTTACAAGGTTCGGGGAAAGCATGTTTCAGTAAAGTTTTTACTTCCTTTCACTTTTGTACTTCTAATTAAATTATACTTATCAAATTCAGTTTCAGACAAGAAGGCGGCATCTTGTGACTTCCGAAGCACAGGAAGAATCAGACGTCACTATAAACCCATCCGATCCAATGGCTTCTACTCTTGACTGTCTTGTGAAGAG
>JAOBYE010171441.1:0-14364 GCA_025403585.1 Parazoanthus swiftii
TTATTATTATTATTATTATTATTATTATTATTATTATTATTATTATTATTATTATTGTTATTGTTATTGTTATTGTTTACCTCTGGCGGGACGTCCGGGAAGGGAATATGATCAGTTGCATGGTAGTCGCTGCTGTTTCTCGATGGCATGTACAGACGGTAGTCGTTGTGCCTTGTTCGGAACTCCACGCCGTTGAGGACTCCAACAAACTCGCCCATCCCCACTGTACGAACATTATTGGAGTGATCGTGGATGGAAACGGCCCGTCGCGAGTTGGTGTGGGTTGCCGTGTTGTAGGGGCGAGTTCCAGTCATGGCGTGTCGCACCTGCTTGACTCCGGAGTCAGCATCCGATCGCAGTTTTTCCTCCACAAACATCTGCTGCAGCATGACCTGGCGGCTTAGGGCGCCGACAGTTTGCTTGAGGGTACTGACTGCCTCGCTCAGTGTCTTCAGTCCGTCCTCATCACTTGCTTCCTGGTCACTTATTACGCTGGGCTCCGTGTTTCCCAACAGGACAAAACAAGCCACAATCACCAGGTTTGTAGCTAGTCGCATTTCTTGAATCAAAATGAACAAAATTGAAAAGTTACTTTAGTGAGTATTTGTTTGAGACAGAAATTCGTCTTAACTTAGGGGACATAGCCCCCCAAATTGATGCAATAGCGCCTTCACTTGGTTTGCCTTATTCAAGTTAGGACCAGTTATCGGCGTAGGCCCCGCCCCAATAATTACAAACTATATCTTCTTTATTTCCAAGGCAAAGCTTTTGTGTGTGTGTGTGTGTGTGTGTGTGTGTGTGTGTGTGTGTATTGGAAGTTAATTAGTTTGTACAGAATACTCAAGTGAACTGCCTGCTCTGACGAATTAACGGATGCCAGAAGCTTTAGCTTCATACCCAACCTTACGACGAAGAACATACCATTTTAAACCACATATTAAGTTAACTGGCCAACGCAGAAAAAGTCAGTCTATACTGGTGGTTTACATCATCCAACAGCAAGCTTAGACTTTAAAGACGAAAAAATCGTCGCCAGAAACACTACCAGTCTGTAAGATATCTGCTTCATCAACTAGCGATCGTTTGATGTGTACACAAGTATGAGAAAAGGAAGTGAGGACCTCGTAAAAAATCTTTCCTGAGAAAGGCAAGCAACGAAGCAAGGAGAAGAAGAAGAAGAACCACTTTGATAAGAAAAACCATGCCTGCAGTAATAACAAATGTTTAATTGCAAGGTCAGGCTGGGGCTCAGAGACCATAAAATCGTTCGCTTTTATGAACAATGGAAACTTTTTATCCTAACAACAAAAACGAAAGTAGAAAAAGCTTCAACGATTAAAGTGATAAAAACTAAGTTACTTTTCGCACCTTTAAGTTGTGATATCTGTTTAATTTGCAAGTGTTTTGGTACTCACTTTATATTTTTTTCAACTGACTACTACAATTTTCCTTTTTGTGGAAACAAGAATGATTTCAGTTTAAAGCTGAACTACTTCAACCAAGTTACGGAAGTGTGTACATATTAGTTTTAAATCTCGCAAACTGCCTTAAGAAGTTGAGCGATGGCGGCGCAGTAGTCGAGTGCTTAGCGTGTCTGATTCATATGAACTGAAAAGTGGTGAGTTCGAAACTGGCTTACTACTGTGTTGTTTCCTTGAGTGAAACACTTTGTTCGACTTGCTATTCGGCTGTTTAAAAGAGTTCCAGCTTCTGCTTGGGGCTAACTTTCGATGGAACAGATGGAACACTTAAAACAACCTGTTTCCCGAAAAGAGTACGTTGCTTATGCAAAGATTGATCACCTAAACGAAAGCGTTTCCCCAGGCTAGATAACCGGTGTTTTGCCTTAAGGAAATGTAAAGCTACTTACTCAGACAAACTGTCCGTTTCTTGAATTTTGCTGCCAGCACTCAAGATGTGAGATTTTCTGGATTTGTGCTAAAGTTATGAAAGGCGCACATTTAAAGTCTGTGGTTTACTTTTCAATACAAAGGGAATTTCTCTCAACCTACAACCACTGCTGAAAGCTTGTTTGATTTCTATTCTCAAAGGAAAAATACATATGTTTGGATTGCAAACAACTTTTTTTTCAAGCTTATAGCTTGCGTCTAGTACTGACACATTCAATGGAACATCGGGTTTTGTTACTAAACAAAAAAGTGGAAACTGTATTTGAACAGAACTGCACACACAACGTGTTTTGAATCGATGACCATTGTCGCGCCTTCAAAAGAAGCTTGGTGTTTGTATCATTCAATAAAAACACGAACAGTGTTACTTTCTCGTGTAACTGCACCATCTGAAAGTGATCGTCACCACAAAAGGATCTTGTATAACCAAATATAAGTTTTGAAAAGTAGCCCCCGTGCTTATTTGATTCAAAATATTTTAAAAATGTGGGAAAAGATGAGAGCCTTTTGAAGACGCTTTAATCCTCAGCGGGATTCACTTTATGGAAAATAAAAATTTATCATCTTGGAACACAAACTGAAATTTTTAGCGGTTGACTTAAAAATTTTATAGCACGGTTACTTTTTGCTCCACCAAACCAAGAAAAAGTTAAGCGTTCTCCTTCTTGCGTTTTAAAAACATTTTCGCATCAAGTTTTCGATTAAGTTTGAAACTGGCTGAATACACTCTTCTTTTCATGAGAACGTCTTGATATATCTTGGGCCGAGACTTAATGTTCTTAGCTTTTTTCAGTCTTGATCACAATCTCAAATGTTCTTAAAAGCGTTCTTGATACTTTTAGAATTACGTCTGTTTATCAAGCATTTAAAGGCTGTTCCCACCATTAACCTCAGTTATATGCATGTGTACCAGCATGCATTGCTGTCACTTGTTTATCAAAATCAAATCTGAAATGGCTCCACTGCTCACTCAAACTTTCAAAATTTATAGAAACGAACCTCATTTTTATCTCAACTTGATATTTACTCCGGTAACTGACACATTTGGGGCATTATTGAGCTTAAATATAAAAAATAAATTTAAAAAAGAGTGTAATGAAAAGAAATAATTTTTTGGGAATGCAAAACCAAATAACGTTTGTGTTTGCATCGGGAAGCTAGAATCTGTACATATCCTAAGGACGAGTTGCAGTGCCGGTAATAAGAACCCCAAGGCGAATAACCGACGACAGTCGTATTTCTATAAATAAAAATCCACGACCTTGATCTTGTCTCAAACTGAACTACTATAAAGATAGGGCATTGAAATCTGTTTAACAGAAGCACATTTCAAAACTTTTTTAACTAATTCATTACAAACCTTCGGCTTGTTACAGTTATTAAAATCTTCGTTTATAATCATTTAAAAGGGTTAAATATACACCCTTCTTATTAGTCTCGTTTGGTCGGTCCGTACGGCAAGCTATGGACCGAGTTTCTTCCTTCTTTTTATGGCCCAAGCACGAAGCGCGCGGGCCATGAAAACAAGGAAGGAAAAAACGAGGATCCATAACTTGCCGTACGGACCAAGCAAACGAAGCTAATAAGATGTTGATTTTTTGAAGCAAGTGCTCCAGAACTAAAGGTCCGTACGGCTACTTACGGACTTGAAATTGACCAATCACAGCACGCGAAAGCAGTTAGCCATATAATAAACTGAAATATTAATTTGTTGCACACTGTCACGTATACGTAATTACATTCCTTTCTTATTGGATAAGATGCGTACTATGAATCATTAAACTTGCAGAACTTACTGGCTTATTGTAAATTTTAGAGTTCCGCTGCATCTCTATTAAAAATGCTTATTAAGCACAATATTCCCGCTTCAAATTTATTGCACAAAATGTTCTTAAAAACGAGTGTACTGGAACAGAGAAGCTCTTTGCTTTCGAGTTTCAAAATTTATCTCTTCTTTCTGCTCGCTCCCTGTACGCTTTGAATTTGCTTAGAAGGTAACACACAAGCAGTGAAAAACTTATAGACAAAGTTTTGAATATACTATATTGTTAGTCAAATCGGAGGCCCTTTTTTTGCCAAAAAACTTTTGCTAACATTTGCATTGGCTCCCAAACAAAACATACAAAACATCTGTTCTCTTCTCAAGAGAATGTGACATAATTTAAGAATAAAGTAAAAGGTAATAATGAGTAGTAGAGCTGTGTTTATAGGTAATTACTAGAAACTAGAAAAAAAACTGACCTTGCTAAGCCATTTGAAAGTTTTCAAAATTAAATTTCTTATTTAACTTACATTGTGCTTTATGTAAGATGAAAGAATTTACTCCCTGTTCGTGTAGACAATTTTTATAAATTCATTGCCAACTTATCTTTTGTGCTTTTTGCAGTACTTTTTTTTATAAGGGGCTATTTTAGAACATTTTCTGAAGGAGCAGTAAAAGAGTTAAACACGGATACTTTTCTGCATAACTGTGGGATATGAGGACATTTTGAAAAGAGACAGTTTTGTTCTTGCGGCCTTACGTAGTCACATTGATAATTGTAGTATTTGTTTCTCAGTTGATCTTTGGTAAATATTGTTTAAGTGCATGTTTAGTGAGCTCTTCTTCTGAATTCATGTAGAATTTGGTGAAAAATAAGCTGCAACTAAAAACTAGAATGAACCTGGAAAAGCCCCCATAGGAATCAAGACCACCATGACCTACATGTCTTTTAAGACAAGTAAAAATACTCTTTTTCAAATCACGTTTGCTTTTGGATGTTCAAAGTCGGCGTATTAAGAACCACCATTTTATTTATGCCAGGGGTTGGGGCTAAAAAGAAAATATTTTTCCTTCTCAAAAAATTTGACCAAACCTGACCTGAAAATATTTTGCTTCCCAACCAATTTCCTTTCAGCCCCGACACCGGCCAAAAAAGATCGTTGATCCCTTAATCTTCTTTTTACTGAGCGCACCTTCTTATACGGGCAAGCAATATTCACGATATGTTCTAAAAAGTGGTTTGCAATGTAGATTTGCTTGTTGAAAATGTTTTAACGTGCATGCATGAACCCTACACTCTATTTGACATACGTTCCTTTGCCAATCTTATAAAATAACGATATGTGGAAAAAACCGTTGAACCGTTGAACCGTTGAACCGTAGAACATTACGGGCCAAACAATGTCGACTTTAGTGTTGGACCAGTTAAAACGGACCTTTTAACAGCTGTCATAGTGTTGTCGATGCCATCACTAACATACTTGTTGCTGTTACACCGAAGTCACTACCATCGCTGTTGCAACGCCGTTATGTTTATTTTCGGACTACAGAAAGCAAGAACAGTCAGTTATAAAAAGCAAGAACACCTTGCAAAACGCAAATCTATCTATCTTGTACTTTTCGAGTGTTTACGAATGATTTTAAAACCTAGTGAACAATATTTTGGTCGAACAAAACTACAGTTTGCTCACTTAAGATGTAAAATTAGGATTTTGAGGTGCCATCTTGGTTTTGTCTTTTGTTAAAGATTACGCATGCGCTTGGTTATTCTGAAATATTTACATGCCGAGTGCTTGTTTTTGCTTAGCAGCGCTGTACACACTATTTGCAGCCGCAGCCGCTGTAGAAAATTTCCGTGTAGACGGAGAGCAAGCTGTTTTCCGTTAGTTCATTCACGCTTAACCGGAGTATTTAAAAACAAACTACCAATGCCGTCATTGAGCTGCAAGTTTTTGCGTAATTGGGGGAACGAAATTCAAAATATCAGCAACCGCTTGCAATAATATTGTAGCTATTACTTTTGGTTTAATGGCAGAACCATGCAAGAGCACTCAGAGACCTTGAGACTCCAAACCTTCCGTTTGGGGCGATAGTTTCCGTCCTCCCATTTTCACCCAGTAATCTCCCGTTTTTATGTTTTCGTCGATAAAAGAACTAATCGTGCTTTCCAAATGTTATTTTGCTTAAGAAAGATGAAAAACGGCAAGGAAACCCTTCAAGATGCATATACACGGTTATCTTCTGGATGACTCAAAGACACGACCTCTCAATAGGCCGGAAATGTCACTTTACAGAATCAAAAAACTTTCGGGTCAACACGCCACGTATCCCCCTACCCCTCCCCTCGCGTCACAGGGCCGTAGCAGGCCCAAAAGTTAAGACGAGGCAACTAAAAAGGCGGAAAGACAAAAGGAGAGAATGCAGTCGTCACCAGACATTCCTTAAAAACACTTTTAACAAAACGCAATAAGCAAAGGAAACGAAGAATACCGTTAGGAGAAAAAGAAACTTGGGCACACTGTGCATGAGTCTACCGTTTTTTCGTCTTCCAGGGGTGGGAATCTCTGGAGACCCAAATGCGTTGCTTCGCTTAATAATGAACCTATCAGCAGCTCAATTCGTACCAGTAAGAAGATACTTCTTTGAGCCGAGCTCCCACAATTTTTCATCCTTTATTTCTTAAGATAACCCGCCCTAAAAGCTTGGTTACAATGACAAATATCATGTTTTATTCAATTATTTTGTTCTTTTACCCAGATTGGTTTTTACCCTTTATCAGTTCGATACCTGTGTCAGTTCATGATTCTGCAAAAAAGCAATACAGTTCAACAAAGCTAATAAGCGAACATAAGTTTTATATCGGCATTTATCGTTTATCCTTCGATTTTAATTTCAATTTTCCCGCAGTACTTCGATCGCATCCAATCAACTTCAAAACACGCCATCAACACAAGGAGTGACAACTACACAAGATAGGTTTGTGGTAAACTGTACGTTTTTTCGTAACATTCCCATACTTTTGCTTAAAATCGCGATATGTAACCGAACACACAATTAATTCAAATTTCCCATATATCTAAACAAATCTAATTGGTATTTTGGGCCCATGATTTACACCGTATATAAAACCCTACTACCGCAAAACAGTTCAATGGACAATGGCTAACAATAATTTACTCTCATCGTCTTTTCTAGTGACCCTTGCAACCCGATTCCAACTGCCGCCTATATAGATAGACTACTGATCACGTCACTGTTTTCATTACATTCATTTGCATCACAAAGATTGAGACAAATCCAGTCCATAACTCAATATAGCATGGCACCTTCAGTATTTATTGAAAGTTTAAGCTTGATACGTGGAATAATTTTGGTGGAAAGATGCTTAGAAACATTTGAAATTTTAGAGTTCCAGTTTTTGCTGCAAGCTTGGCATTCTCTGTAATTTTCGACTCATTACTGCAAAAGTACTTAACACATTAGGCTCCAATCTTTAGTAAGTGCTTTTCTTTGTTTTTCGACAATTTTTCTTTTAAACTTAAAGTTGGATTCATGCTCGAGCTCTGTCATACAAAATGAAGCAATTCGTAAACAATGACGTCATACGTACTATATTGGGCCCGCCTACGGACCGATGGGTTCTCTCAACATGTCGCTGTTGGTTTGAGAGAAAAGAATGAGATCCTTCACGGCTTCCAACTCCTTCCACACAGAGCTTCCCTCTCCGTGCACAGGCGCAATGGGGTAACGCTGACGTAGGGTACCAACACCCTCTATATTTGGGAGGAATACCCGGATGCCGCTGGCCCGGACCCTTCGTCGTGTACTTCCGTCCTTCACCCACACGGCGGTTCTGGTTGTGTCAGCATTGTCCCTATCTACTTCCACGCCAGTGAAAAATTCGACTGGTGTGTTGTAGAACAGTTTGCTGTGGGTTCCATCAAATGCCTTCTCCTGCGAATCACCGCCATTTCGCCCCCCTGCAGTAACGGTCTTAGCAGATTCTGAGCCTGCCACCCCCCTGTACTTCAGATTGTACGGGTTCCAAGAGTTCAGGGGGGTCAAGTAGATCAGTTCTAGTGGGAACGCGTACGACCATCTCTGTTCGATAACGGGGCAAACCCTTTTCTTCAGCTCGGCGTTCCACTTGCATTTATCTTTCAAAGTCATGCTTGCAACATTGGCTTGTGTGTTCATGGCCATAAACAGGTTCTCGTCAGCAAACCCGCGGTGACGATCCTCCGTCCCCATTGCTCCTTTTTTGTTCACTTTGTAAGACCGATGATAATAAGCGGAGTTTAGCTTCGCTAAACTGTCCTTGATATGGTAGACAGGATTGCTGAAAGATTCGTCGGTCAAATTTCCAGGATAGTTGTCTTTTCCTGGTATTTCGTTCATCAGTTCATCCAACAAGCCCCATTTCCCGCCATAAATTCCTTCTGTCCACGTGTCGCTGTCAGCTGGGTTGAGCTGGAATCGCGCTGCGCGGGTTTTGGAATGTTCTTCGTATGTCTTTTTACTAGTAAGTCTGACGTGCAACTCGTCAATAACTCGCAGTTGGTTTGTAGGAACGTCGCGTTTCAAAGGATGACAAAGGATTCTGTAGTTCCATTGTGCGAGTTGAGGCATTCCGTTCTCAGTTACATTCATGATGGTTGTTGGTAGGAAAGAGAAATTTTCCAAGTTGTCTTTGCGACCAGTGTAGGAAGTAAACCGGACCTTTTCTTGGAGATCAAACCAATCTTTGGCATCTATGAAGTGCCTGTCGCTTGAGAACGGTTCATCAATTGGACCAGAGGTTTCGGTTGTCCAAGCACCCTCCAGATAACACAGCACTGGCTTGAAAAACTGTCGGTAGTCTCTCACAGTGTGATCCTGGTCCCTCCACGCTTTGAATCACTTTTTCATCTCTGCTATTTGCTCGTTCACAGTTGTTTTGTTCAGGACAGCTGGAGGTACATCTGGGAAGGGAATTTCCTCTGTAGCGTGCCAATTCGAGGAGGTCCTGATTTAAAAAGTTTAAGTTGGTTCAATTTAGTTTGGTTTACTTTACTTGAAGTACAAACTAACACTGTCAACATTTTAAAACATAATATATTTATGTGGTTCAAGCTGATTTCCTTTTCATGGCGAGTCCTTTTGATTTTGATGTTGCTTATTATAGTGGATTTACAATTTTCTTCATTCGTCTATTTGTACTAAGTTTGCAATACTTTTCAAAGAATGCTGTTGCAAGGTACCTTTGCGGTTTTAACGGTCGATAGGTACGTTTTGAAATATCAAAACATTAGTGTTCTGTTTTCTACCTTGAAAACGTTGAACAACCCCTCAGTGTTTCCGTAAATTGGAACAAAAACAAAAAGACAATTCAAAAAGTTGGTATACAAGAGCAACACCATGCGCCTGTAGGCCAACAAGTCTTTTGCACCCGAAAAAAGGAAACTAGAGTACAAAATAAATTTAAAGACTGTATTAAGCAAAACTTCGTGAATTGACGCCCGATGTCTAACCTGACATGACGGTAAAAAGCAAATCATTTCAGTTTGAGGTGTATTCATAGCACGTTTGTTTTAAGCCTCAATGTTGTTTATCCATATTTATAATTCTTATCTAGGAGCAAGAAACGACTATATACGAGGTTGAAATGCGACATACCTATTGGGCATGTACAGACGGTAGTCATTGTGCCTCGTACGGAATTCGACTCCATTAAGAACAGCAATGAACTCGCCCATCCCCACGGTTCGGATGTTGTTCGCGTGGTCATGCACGGAGAAAACGCGTTTTGCGTTTGTGTGCGTGTCAGCGTGATAGTTGCGTGTTCCAAAAAACCTATGGCGAACTTGTTTGATACCAGAATCTGCATCGGATCGGATTCGCTCCTCGATGAATTGTTGTTGAAGTGTCATCTGTCGAGCTAACGTGGCCAGCTGATTGTGGATGCTGCTGAGTTCGGTTTCGAGTTTAACGTCGGCTCCGCCCAGTATGGTGTCTCCGTTCGTAACGGCGGCGTTAGCCAGGAAGAAAAGGAGAAGTTGTACGGCGAAACACATCACTGCAAACGAACTATGAGCTAGGACTTTTAAAAGTATATAAAAATTTAAATCGTGAATTTTTTGAATAAAAGTTGAACAGATAACATGAGATATGGGAATTCTTTTCCCCATAAGAACAATTTTTGTAAGTTGTGAAAATTTAGAGAACATAACAGATCAATTTTGTCCACATCATTTTAAGTCTCAGAACAACTATAAAAAGTCAGGCGCCGGACCAGGTTTTACAGTACCGTACAAATAAATCTGTATTTTAATAATTATAGCAATAAGAATAGTCTTAGAGCAATTTTAGGCTGAAATTATCCAAAATCGTTGAAACAAGAACAGTAAACCTCAGTCAAAATTATGTTATGCTTTTACTTAAAACGTCACTCGTAATCTTCTCGTTAGGAGAAACGCGAACAAACACACACTTTACAGCCGAACATTATACTACCTAGCCATTCAAAATATGCTGAGAACAGCACAAGAGACTTAAGATTAAAAAGTAGGGCGTTGATTGTACAACGTCTTAGAACAGAAGGTGAAGTACACCGACTTCATCCATTTAGCGGTTGACCCGAGAATTTGTAGCTGCATGAGTTTTTCTTTTTGCCTACCAGACAAAGATAAACAAAACTGTGGTTCTGCTTCTCGAGTTTTCTGAACATTTTCCGATCACAATCTCGACAGAACAACTGAAAAAAGAAATTCCACACGAAAAAATCACAAATAACATATAGCAAACAGAAGTTGAAATAAACTGTGAATCAACAGAAAGATAAAAATTCAACAAAAAATGCTGAAAAAGACAAGCAGTTAATTCAGTTACCTGCTCGTTCCTTGTTCTTCGAGTTGTGCCGGCTTCCGATAAACAACACTTTTCAACTGCGTTCTTCTTATTAAAGAGATCAGACATGCAATTCTATATAGACATGAATTCTCCTTACGGATTTCCCTGTATTCACTGAAAATACTTGGGAGAATTTAAATACATAACACAGCCCTTCAATTCTATCTAACCACTAACTCTCGCATCCTAATTATACCTTAACTGGGGATTAATTAACTCTGTGTAATAAATAGCAATACCTTTGTTTTCTGGGAATAAAAAATGTAGTAACCATTGTGTTGCATCTGGAAACCGTAGATCTAAGGATTAAAACTATACATATCCCAAGGACAGTTTGCACTGTAATTAATTCTCTCAGCAAGATGGATATATTTAAGATAAATATTCGATGACGACAATTCAAAACAATAATGCACGACCTGGCAAATCTCATCATAGTTAATTAAGATAATTGAATATTCGTTTTTTTCAAGTCAAGTAGGAAAGAACCATAAGATATTTGGGACACAGCATACCGAATAACTCCGAATATAAGCTCCTCTTAATATAGGTTTTACCTCCCGAATATATACCCCAACTAAAACTCCTTCCGATTATTGCCCCCTCTCCTCCCCTTATCCCCTTCCCTTCGCCCCACCAAACAGGATTATGGAGGAAGGGGCTTAGAAATAGCCTTGAAAAGGATGTAAATTAATGTAACTTTGCCGCTGAAGGCAAATAAATGGCCACTGCGTAAACGTGTTTTTCCTGTTATCAATTTAAGGTTGAAGGTGATGAGATGAAAACTATATCCATTCGGCTACAAGTCCAACCCGCAATTTGGAAAAACAAATTTTTCGCGAAATAAGTCCTCTCCAAATAAAAGCCCATTTTATGCTAAAAAAGATTAACTACCATAGATTCACCGATCATTTCATTTTATCTTGAGGAAGGTATAGCAAATACTTAAGAGTATCACGCATATGGTTTCACAAGTCGAATTATCGGTTTACTTTGCATAAACAAAGTTGATGATTCAGTTTCTGAAATACCATATATGGTTCTGCATGGTTCTTTAGCGAAAATCTAAAGATTGGTAACTTAGTTAGAATGTCAATCTGTAAAAAAGCTCAATCAAGTTTGGTGATTCTGACTTAAATGTATTTTATGTTTATCTTTTTATATTTACAATTAAAACTCTTTTTTTGCATAAGTTGAATTGTCTCATGCAAACACCAGTTTTATAAGTAATTTGTTTATCTCAGTAAACGTGGTGGGAGTTACGACGAATCTAACTGCAGGCCCGTAAGCAGGGGGGATGCGCGGGGTGCGTACACACCCCCCCTCCCCCCCCCCCACGGTCCCAAAAAGGTCCACATTTGGAGGTTCAATAAGACGATGAAGAAGCCCGATTAGGTTTATGGTCGTAATAGTTGGTGCTACAGTTAATCGAAACGACTAAATAAAAAAAAACGGCCATACGTGTGTTTGATCCATAAATTTGGCTTTGAAAAGTCCAGGTTTACAAAATTTGCACCCCCCCCAACAAAAATCCTGCCAACGGGCCTGTAACTTTGGTGAGGTGAACAAATATTTCACTTACGTTTCTGTACATGTTGTCTAGCCACTGAGATAATTTCTTGCGACTTTATTAAAAAAGTTTTTTTCTTTCTTCGATTGAGCATTGTGAGTGAGCATATATTGTACGCGATTTGTTACATTCAATTTCAATACATATCCATCCTACGGTATTCATAATCTTAGTTGTTTCATATACGTACTTGATTAGCATCTAGCTTTTAGAAAGCAGAGGTGAAATGGCAGTTGCACGAAGACAAAGACATGAAACAAAAGCAGGGGGTCCGGGGGCATGCTCCCCCGGGAAATTTTTGAAAATTAGTTTGTCTAAAAACGTGTTTCCTGGGTTTTAAACGCCGTTTGAAACTAGTAAAATATGACAAGTTTTCCTAAAACTTGAAGCAACTTTCTGAGCTTGATACATTTGACACATTTGCTGGGGAAAAAAACTGGGGGGGGGGGGCACGGGCCCCCCGGCCCTACCCCTTGCTACGGCCCTGAGACAGAAAGAACACAAAAAGCTAACAGTATTAACAGCAAATAAAAAAAGAAAACGATCTTAAGTCTTTTCAATTTACATTCTCCGTTGCCGCTGCATGACTTAAAATAATCATCAAATTGATTTGGAACAATTTCGACTAAAAAACTGAAGAATGACAAGCTCATCTTCTGATGTGAGTTATTGCTGTAATCATTCTGTAAAATCGTAGTTTTGTGGAGGCGCCTTTTTTCAATTTTTAAATTTGCGTAAAAAGAAATTACAAAACGTTTTAACAAACAAACTTGCAAAACTGAACCTAAACGAAAAGTGAAAAAAAGAGGAAAAATGCAAAAAAAAAGAGAGAGATGGCTGATTTGGGCAATGTTTACTGTTTGTGAATAGAAGCCAAAATTAAGGAACACGAAATTAAAAACACCACACAACACAACACAAACTGACAAAATTATACCTGAACAAAAAATCAAAAAGCGTAGTGGGGAGAAGAGAGCCCGGGACCCCAGCCTAGATAGAGGACACCTTCTTAGCCTCGTTAGACACCGACGGGGGAGAGTTATGTACGGATCCCAGGCCTGCCAAAGCTTGTACATACCCATTGCGCTACGAGAGCTCTACACATTAAAATGCAGAGAAATTAACGTACTGTTTTGCTGGCGGCCTTTGTTACACTGGTGTTAACAAGACAAAGACATGAATACAAAGAACCGATCAGAAGAAAGAAACGACGTCTCCTCTACGTTAAGGTCGCGTCACGTCAGGCGCGGACTGTGTGTAGCAGCCACGGTACACCGTCACAGCAAACTGGAGTTCCCATCCTTTAAGATATTAAAATATTTCATTTGCAAAGTTGTCTCAAAGTGCTGTTTTTCATCTAGTTTTTCAAGGTATTACTGTTTACACGACGCTTTTGTAATATTTGCAAATCTTCAGTTTTAAAAGTCACGAGATAAACAAAGTGATAGCGCAACTTTTTCATAAAATAACGGAACCAAGGGATTCTGTCAGATTAAAAAAAAATCGCGAGTTTTTTTTGATGCAACAGTCAATACTGCCTCTTGCTCTTTTTGGCCCCACTGATGTGAAACAAAAAAGGCCAACCTCATGTGCGAACACTTCATTATTACTTAATTGTTTACATTAAACTTTGGTGCGGTGCTGTGAAGAATGTACCATTTTTTTAATTCTTAATTTCTTAATTAAATGTTTTGTATATCTATTTACCTTGGGACTGACGGGTACTGACCTCTAGTGGAAACCTCCCTCCAAAGACTATTATAACAGCAAGACTCATTAAGCCATATTATATATATTTTTGTTACTGAACGAATAAAAGTTTCTGTATAAGGCTCGGCAAGATAACTTCCAAAAACTAAGCTCAGTGCGAGCGCTTTTGTTTGTCCAGATGGCTTTTCCTTCACATTTTAGAAAAAATTCGGATGGAATTTGACGGCGGTGGGTTTAATTTCAGTGGAGTTGCACCCCAATTTTAAAACCATTTCCAGTTAATGAATAGCAAGCAACAATCGTTCAAGTCACTCGCAAGTAATTAAAAATACTGCAGTTGAAGTTATTAAACTTTAAAGCGTTTAGGAAATAATACAAAGTTGTTTTACACCGGCTTATAAACCTGTAAGTGGCAAAAACCCCAAAACTAAACTATATGGTGTAGTAATCTTACAACAGATAGGAGAAACCGTTGGCGAGACGACAAAAGATAGCAGGGATAAGCAGCGTGTATCCTAAAACTG
>JAOBYE010171663.1:0-18034 GCA_025403585.1 Parazoanthus swiftii
TTAGGTATCCTACTGACGATCAGTTACTGATTTGCCATTTATTTCAGCTACATAATAGTTGTCTGTAGAGTTTCAATATATAGTGCATGTACCTAAGTACATAGCTCAAGTGAGGAGGTACTCCCCTCCCCTTCTTTTCAGGTAAAAATAGTTCTTCCCAGCACTTACATTTGAGTTTCTGAATAATGGTCATAGGTTTGATGCTTTCATTCTGGTGGTGATGGCATGTCCTGAGCACATGTCGCTGTAACTCACACATCATGCAAAACCCCACTGTGACACCTGCAAGCAAATCAATCTTTAGTCATTATATTTTGCTTGTTTTAATTTAATGTATTGTATTTAAATTATAGTTTCACCCGCCATCTTTCCCCCCTCTCCATCCAGGATGAGGAATTAAGTTAGGCAATAATAATTATAAAAATTTTTGACCTATATTTTCAAGTTTTCAACATTAGCTTTCAGTTGCGCATTATATTCTGATAGAAAATGTAAATAACAATACCATCTCATCCTGTGTTACCACTTAAATTCAGTATACTAACAGGGTTCTCGCCAGGCCAAAACAGAAGGGTGCTGCGCCCTTTTGTTTTTCTCAGTGCCCTTTTGTTTTTCCTAGTGCCCTTTTGTTTTATTCAGCGCCCTTTTGTTTTAGCAACCGCTTTTGCTTTGAAAAGATAATTTTACTACCTTCTTGGCACAGTTTAAAAGCGTAAACTCTTCAATCACGTTGCAAAATTCAAAAGTTGATGATCGAAAGAGTTCCTAGTGTCACAGTGAATCTGCAACATGATACAACATACAAGTCAGCGACTTTGACTGTTGCTATGGCTCTGCAGAATATGCAGAATAGCTACCGTCCATATTTACCCGTATATAATGCGCACCCCGACTTGAAGCCAGTGCTTCGAGAGAAAAAAAGGTTCAACATCGTTCTTCACTACAACTATATTTCTGATAAAACACAGTAGCACTCTCAAATCTAGCTCAATCAGCATGCTATTCATTTACAAGTGTTAATGCACACTGTTTTATGTTTTGCTCTTCTGTGAAACATTAATTTTTTGTGTTGTTTTCTTCGTTTTGTTTGGCTATTTACTGCACCAAGATCAATTGCGACCATTTTCATGACGCCTGTAACATTTTTTGGACGAGGAGACCTGAAACAAACTTGACTTGCTGGCCACGTGACAAGACTCAAGATGGCGTGGAATACTCTGGACATGATCTTTTTTTATTGAAATCTTGCAGTATTAATTTTGTGCAAAAAAAATCCCAGAAGATAAAAGACAAAGCCCAAATGAAAAATTCTTCATGTAAATCATTTTTGTCATCCAAATACTCGAGAAAATGCAACAGATTTTCGATCGTGATCATAAACCTGCAGTACTCCAACTGAAATGAGAGATCGAGATGGACTGAAATGATGCATGAAGCTAGGCAAACTTTTTGTCTTAAGTTGTTCTCCATGTTTCATAAAACTGGGAGTTATTTGACTTTATATTTTTTTGTGTTGTTATGCAAGTTACTGGGTACGAAAACAAAAGGTTCCGTATTTAATGCGCATCTCGATTTCTGAGAAAAAAAGTGCGCCTTATACACTAAAAATACGGTAGTTTTGTAAGCTTTTTAATTAACTGAATCATTTCTGAAGACATTTTCATGTTGTAAAGAGTATGTTTATTTTCCATGTGTTGATATTAAAAGCCCACCTCATTTGTAAATATCAAACAGATTGCAACGTAAAACATATTTTATTGTTATGGAAATTAGTTTATTATTATGATAATTGGCGCCCTTTTGTTGTTTCGGTCTGGCGAGAACCCTGACTAATCAACTTTTTTTAAATTGATAAACATGTGTTTTCAAGAACTGTTCTGTACCATTGGTAAAACTTCAAAATAGAATGAAATTCCATATTTTATTTTAAACATTTTAACAATTGATTAATGAGCCTAATCAATTTAATGTTATTGTCTAGCATCTCATACATTTCCTGTGTTTTGTATGAAGGTGAAACCATCATGTGATTGCCTACATAAAGTACAAGTCCAAATTTAGACAGGCACACAATCTAACAAACAATCAATTACACTGTTCAAAAATAATGAGAGCATAATAGGTTGGGCTGAACATCACCAGACTGACTGACACGTTTACTCTTTATTTTACAGTAAAGACTTGTTTGTGTGGCGGAAGAAAGGACCTCCTCAGTGTTGCTAGGGATATACTTCATAAAGTACTAGATTGTAGAATACCTCCCCCCCCCAACTTGAGTTTATTATTACTGCACATTCTGCCTTCTTTAGAAATATCTGCAAGGTAAATTCCAAAACAATTGCAGGAGGATATTCTACAATTGCTCCCCGTGAAGCATAAGACATACACTACATCAGATTTGCTTAAATTTTTTCAGTTTTTTGATACTATTTAGTTTGAACAAAAATGGCTTCAATTAAATAAATCAATGTTGGCCAATCACAGTTTACATTGAGTAAATGAACATTAAAATTATTCAAACTCTCGTATTTCGTTGGCTTGTACTTCACCATTCGCCCATATTCTCGATGAGATCGCATCTAAAGGGGGGCTGGCTACCTTCTGACCCTTCACTTCTGTGAGGGTAACCTTATCTCCAAGTAATCAGGATGTATATATTGTATTAAATCAACATGGATAGTAGAGTAAACACTATATTCGAATGAATTAGTGCAGAATAAAAGGATGAACCATATCTCTTAAGTGTTTACTTGTCATTTTTGTTGTCTAATCTTATGAAATTATTTCACGTCTATTAGTTTATAATTGTACTCACAATTTCGTGTGTGCTCCTGACTCTGCAGATAGTTCACAAGAGGTGCCGTGTAAGTCAAAACTTGAAGCACAGAGTTAAGAAAACACGTGTTGCCCATGTTACTCAGACCTGGGCCAACTCTTCGGACGGATTTCCAGTTCATTTCGACGCATTCTGGTGAAAACAACACAATTTTCGGAGCGGGAATACCATCCCCTTTCTTTTCCTTGTCCTTCGATTTTAACGATTGAGGAGAAAATGTTTTAGACTGATCAGAACTGTGTCCGTTTTGATGCTGAACTGCATTTAACGGTGTGTATTTTTTCTTCAAATTCTCGTACTGTTCATCTTGTTTAGTTGCTGGTTTGAATTGAATTCTTTGCAGTAACACTTGCTTTGAATTCATCATTAATTTGCTGTCCAAATCAGACGCCAATTTACTGCTAATGGCGGAATCTTTCGAAAAATCTGCCGCGGCCGCCGGCATTAGTTGAATGTCAACCGAAGTCATGGTTATGGCAAAAACTAAGATTTACACGCGTTACAACAGACCGGAACCGAAATAAGAACAGTTCGTTTGTGTTTTGTCCAGGTTCAGAGTGACAAATCCTCTATCATTTTCATTTGTTTCTTCAGACGATATTCAGGTCATAGCTTCACTTCCCACGCTCAGTTCAGATACATTGTCGACCAAAGCCAAAGGACGCTGTGAAAGTCTTCAATCTTGCCGGAAGCAATTCAACCAAGCGCCTGGCTCTTGTTGCAGATAAATATCAGCTGAATATACCAACACGAAAACGAACAATCTGCAATTGTGCCACATATATCCTTCGGTTACAGCATTGTGGCAAAAGTTTGTCAAACAATGGCAAGCTCGGGCAAATGGCTGCTTCCAATCAAAAAAATATATAAAGCTTTCTTCAAAACATTCGTTGACGAAACCACGCGCTCACATAATATGGCGGCAAACTGTCCCAGGATCCATTGCGACGTACACGTTTGCTTTATCTATGGGGGGGGGGCGTTGGATTCGGTTATTTACCAACTAGCTTGACAGAGTTTTTTATCGGACCAACCCAGGCCCGTAAAAAGCGGTTTTGGTTTTTGGCCAAACCCCTTGAAACTGCTTTCAGTATCATAATTGTTACAATAAACTTTTTATTGCAAACAACAAACTTGAGGAAATTTAAATAAACTGAATGCATATTTTAAAAAACTGTAAAATTACAACTGGACAGTAATTATCAACAAATCACACAACAAAAGCATATTTATCAACACTTAGCCTGCATAGCAGGCGCTCCAGTTTGATTTTTAACGACAGAGCATTTTTAAAAGCAGGCTAAGCAACACTGAACAGGGATGTTTATCGAAGCTTTGTTTTTACTTTATTAATGTAATGGAGAAATTATTCAATCAATCTTTTCACAAATTCTGTGGTTATAGTTCCTTCAGCAATTTGTATTTCAAAAAAATTCAAGTTGGGCCCGGTCCGGCTTAGTGAGGAAGGGAAGGGGGAGGAGCTAGGTACACCCAGACTTATAACTCATATACTCATGGCAGTACTCCAATCATAGTACACTCTTTTTTTTATAAGAACCTTTTTAAGAGAACATGAGGCTGAAAATCGCCAAAAATTTAAGAACATAATTCATACAGTGTTATTAAAAATGTGCTTTTCGGTGGGCTTTTGACTAAAGTTTCCAGATAACAGTTTTTCATCACATGTTTTTTTATACGGTGCATGTTCTATTTATATTGCCTAAAACGAGTAAAGAACATGTTTAAGAACTGATTTGAAGCTGATAACCCGAAAATATTCAAGAACGTTCAGCCTCAGTCGAAAAATTCGACGTTCTTATAAAAAAAAGAGTGTACAGTTACTCAGATGTTTCATGCATGGTGACTATCAACTTTTACTAAAAACGTCGAAAATTACAGAGAATTCGTGGCTCTCTGGCAGTATAATTATCAAATTAAATTCGAAGGGGGTGAGATGACAAAGTTAGAGGATCACAATTTTAAGAAAAGCTCGCAAAGATAGGAACTAAAAGGAAAAAGTCTTAAACAATTGTTTTCTAGCCACCCCCCCCCCCCCTCTCCCTCAACCCGATGCAATGTGAACTGTAATTGGGGTGAACCTGGAAAGAGGCGTAGTAATTCAGCGACATCGACGGGTGGTTGGGGGGGGGGGTAGTATTTCAAGGACATTGACCTCGAATGTTGCCAAACAGCATATTGAATTTAAGTAGTAAAGAAGTTTCTGATAAACAGTGAAGTATCGCTTCACTTCAAATTTCAGAGGAGTAACTATTAAAGTTCAGTCGACCACCTGCAATTAAACAGATTTTAAACATTTTCTACTTCAGGAACTGTTGCATTCCAAAGGAAGTAGTTTGGGATAGACGCGAAATTCGACCGATTGTAAAGTTTCGACGTGAATTATTTCAAAACTTTTCGAGTTGCGGCCGAATATGCTTTTAGGGTCGTTCGTGTATACCATAGCCTCCAAGGGGACAATTATTCTCTTTCGTTGTGCCGAGAGGTCTCTTACTCGGAGCCATCGGTTTCTCCGAGGCTGAAGCCTGATATCTCCGAGTGAGAGACCTTTCTCAGCGAGGGAGATAATAGTCTGCGTGGAGGGTTTGTATACCTTGTTTTCCTTTCATTTGACAGGTAACAACAGTGGCTAGTTCACACGGTAAATAACAGCAAGATTCGGAAAGGGAAGTAAAAATCGATTTCCTTTTTGAGATGTCAGGATAATAGGGAAATGAATAAATACCAAGACCCGAGGACAGTTGTATTTTCAAATGGTTTGTAAGTTCAAATATTTGGACTGATTGGATTGTACATGAACATATGAAAATATTTCAGTTCCTAGGTTTATGATAAGTACAAGTGGCAGCGGTTTATGAGTTCAACAGAATGAAACTGAAATTTCTAAAACTTTAAAATCAGTCACATTTTTAAGAAATAAAAGAATGGCATACTACCACATGCAGTGCCGTTGGAAGCGTGATATGAAACTGACAAGGCAGTATCCTTACGGATCCTACAAACGAATAGTGGATACATATAAACCGGGCACACGAACGAGGTGCGACTTTGAAGCGTCTCTCAACCGTGCGCGAGGCATCGGGAGGGACATACGGAAACACGGGGCGATGGTTTTGGAGCTACGCTACCTAACCAGAGCTATTCACCAACAACACCAGATCAGCCAAGCAGAGCCGGCGATACTATGATGTTGTCAGTAAATAGCACCCTGACGCTTCCGGTTTCATTGAAAGCTTATCGCTTCATTATATATCTCAGCGCCCACAATTTCTCCTAGTTATGGGAGCTTGAAATAGTGCCATGTGAACAGCTAGCCGCGCAATCAAAACATTACCATATTCAGTAAAAGTTTATTTATGAACACAGCACATGCCCTTAAAAGTATTGGTATCAATATTTTTTTTCCCAATATGTGAAACAATTCTCTTTGGAATATCACAAGAACGCATGCGCCTTCGTGTCGCAAACAAACGAGCGTGCTCATCTGAAACTTTCTTTTGTTCTGTTTGTATGAAAGTAATTTTAGAGTTTTTAAAAAGCCGTGTTTTATATGAAACAATGGCATTCGCATTTTGCAACGCGTCAGCTGGACACAATTAAAAAACTCTGAAATTCTCCAAGCAAGCGGCCGCAGACGAGGACCAAGGCAAGCGAAAGCTCGCAATAAAATACATGGTGGGCCAGGACGCGGTTAGAACAGTTTCGTGTGAGTCAGAGGCTCGTCGTGATATCTGCTTCAAATTATTCTTTCAAACTCGAGTCTTGTACCCATGCAACGATCTTTCACCAGTTGCATATTCGGATATGTGTGAACGGCACTGTTTCTCTTTTAACAACAGCTGTTGCTTGGAGACAAAGAGTTCTTCTATAGTCAGGTATTTCCATATACTCTTAGCAACACAACCGGTATTATCCGAGCAAAGCATGGAAGGAGTTTTTGTACACGCAGAATGCCTATACTCTGTTTTTCAAGTTTTATTTATATTTGAGTTTTAATTATATTTGAGAGGGTGCTGTATGGTTCAACCAAATCGATCGCCAACACATCGTCTCTGTGAGGTTTTTGTTTAAGCACGGAAAAATGCACTCAAAACTAATTGAACTTTATCAAGCCTCTTGTTCCTCTTCAGTAAAATGAAAATGTGAATAGATTACCTAAGCAACCTTGAGTTCGGTATTCTCGCTACGTCACGAATGAAAAATGTACTTCACCATAAAGGATAAAAAAACAGCAAAGTTTTCATGAGAAAGAGAGCGAGTATTTTTCTTCCCAAGCTTTTTTTTCAAAATTGAACCAGAAAACAAAATCGACGAGCGGCGAAATACTGCAACAGCGACTGCACAACGATATCTCGATGCACTTCTTTCTCTCGAAATATAAGAAAACAAGAAAAATAGGAACTAGAGATCACTTTTGTTGGCTTTGGTAGAGTCACTGAGTAATAAACAGGATTCAGTGGCAAACGTTTTGACCCTTTTTTTGAGGGGGCTGGGGGGTGGGAGAGAGGGACTGTCGTGTCGCTTAGAGGTTTTTTGCTGGAATGCTTCAGGAAATATATTTCGTAAAACGGAACTTAGCTCTCTGTGATTATATTTCCTTATCTCGTTCCCTTGCAGAAATAATAATTTCAAAACCACTCACACACCCATCCTCCACCCGACATGAAAGTTTGTCAAATGGACCCTTTTATAGACATACACTCTTTTGTCCGCGTTGCTAAGAACTCTTTCATTAAATTTTGAAAAAATTTCTACACCTTTTTCAAAAGTTGTATGACAATTTAGTGTAAGCTCGATTCATAAATAGAAAATAATTATATTCACTTGCAGTTCTAAAGTTTCTTTTCATCTTTCTAGGACACGTAAGCTAAACATTTTTAAGCGTATGCGGTCCAGAGACGAATCTTGTCAGTTTTTGTCGAAAATATAGCAACATTGCCGTGAGGGGACCATGAGCTGATCGTTATGACTTACAGTTTTGGCGATATGATGTTTGACATTATCAGTTAGATGACAATAGACAATCTGTGTGATTCTATTTTAAAAGGTAAGTACTTTATATATACAACTGGGCGATCAGTTGGCCATGGGCTAGGAAAAGGGAGATCGCAAAGACGAAATGAACATTTTATTACCTTTTCTCACTACACTAGTGTTTTCTTCCATTTCACACTTTACAAAGCCAGAAATCATTCGGACTTTAAAGTTAAGACTATATGTAAGTTTCAAGGGACAGGGATTATTGTTAATGTTCTTTTAACTTTCGAATAACTAACTACCAAGAATAGTTATATGAGTATTCCGTGCGAGCAAAGCAAGAGATAAGAATATAGCCAAAAAAGTGACATTAAAACCCGGGATTAAAACGTGTTCGTGGACGCGATTAAAATGCCAATACCGACAAGGCGGCGTTTTAAAAAGCTCTTCCTTGATTGAGTTATGAAATAATGATTTTAGCATAAAACATTTATAAAACAGTCCAAACAACATTCGGAGCACATTTTTTTATAACTCACTTGTGTATTGTAAGTTACTGGTAGTTAAAAAGGATATTTACTATTTGCCTCACGCGAAATACGAAAGCTGACAGTGATGCTAAGATACAAAGTTAAACAAGTAAGCCGGAATGTTGCTTTATTCCTTGGCAGTCTCTTCCGGATGTGATTAGACATTGCATATTCAATCCGTTTCCAAGCAAACCTCTGTTAAATATCAGGCGCTATGCCAAGCAAGGTTAGAGAAGGCTTAGAGTTGAGTCGACCTTGGCCTTACTCCTGTTGGCTGAATCGTGACAACTGCGTGGATAATGATTGCTCAAGTACGACGTTTGGCAGGACGAAAAAGCAACAGAGAACATGTTTGAGAAATAGAATATCCTTTTGTATCCTGGGTACCTGACCAGAGGTAAAATCATGGATCAAACGAATACAGTGTATTCAAAAACCAACGAATCAGCGCGCGATTGGAATGTTCGACTGAACCCGCCAGTTTTGCTCCTGTTAGCCAGGTTAAAAGCTCTGTAGCTCATCCCCGAACAGTGGCTTGGCACCGAACCTACCCAGGGTAGCCAAGGGTAATGCCAGAATGTTTAACTGAAAGATACCATAAAGACTGATCACGAATCGACAAAACCTGTGAGATCGAAGTTCCAAAGTTCAAATACACACACCTTCCATGATCCATTATCCTTAAGGTCTGGAAAATGGACAGGAAAAAATGTTTGAGCTTTGGTCTCAAACCCCGAGATTATAAATAAATATAATCAAAATGAAGGAAAAACAATGGCTATATGTAAACTAACAGTAGCGAGTAATAACAAATGCCCAAACTACTTCATAATGGCCACAATGTCTATAATAAACAAAAAAGTTTACTATTCAGTAAAAACAATGGCTATATGTAAACTAACACAGTAATAGTAGTGAGTAATAACAAATGCCCAAACTACTTCATTATGTCCATGTTTACCATTAAGCAAGATCACCAGTCCAGAAAATATTGGACTTCAAGCTATGCAGCTTTAGTCTATAGATAATAGATATTCGTGTATGGTGCAGTCAGTCTAATGAAGCAAGGTAAATCAATCACCAAATGGTACAATCAGTTCATTATAACTGGATCTTTTGAGATCAGGGTCAGAAGAAAACAGTTTAAAAAAATAAAAGGTTGTATCAAGTGGGGTTGAGGGCGAGGAGCAACAAGCCAAACATGTCCAAACTCGCATGCACCCCCAATTTTCCCCTCTCTGTTTTCCTACTTTATCCTCGTTTTTAGTTGAGCTATTCTCAAAATTTGTCCACCCGCAATCCATGTCCCCTCCTAGTCCATCCCTGGTTACTTTTTATGTCCCTGTGATGCGGGTTCGTTTATTCGGAAAAAGACAACAAGTTGGTTTTTAAAAAAAAACGTTAAAGGCCATGACCAGAGCAACCTTCTTCTATTTTTGGAACCGTACACGTGGTCCGATGTGTCGTCCATGTGATCAGCATTCTCTTCTTTGTTCCCTTTTCTGGTTTCCTTGACTTCGATTGACGTCCTGTGACGTCAACTTAGGTTCAAAGTACAAAATCGCTGCTAAAAACTCGCTCAAAACCTGTCGAACTCGTCGCGAGTTCTTCACCGGACGACATTCGATTGGCTTTCTATTATTAATATTGAGTTGTGATTGGTGAATCTGTGATGAGATTGACATAATGTCTAAATTTGGCAAGGATTGCATCAGCCGAGTGTTGAAGACTTGGTGCACGTTGTCGTCGCAATAAATTTCATCATCCTTCGATCAAAATGGCTGTGTAGAAAAGATATGCGCGGGCAAACTTTTCGCAAGGCAACTTGCACTTTATCAACCATGGAGTGAGTATCTGTGTGGGATTTTTGGTCAAGATGCTAATTTAAGTGAACGGAAGGTTAAAATTGAAATGTGGCTGCGAGATTTTCGCGAATTTCGTTCAGTTTTAGTTGAAGCGGCGGTGTCGTAGGCGTAACGGACTTATTAGCCTTAAAATTTTTAATTTCCGAGGAAGAGAACAAGACAAAATGGGGTATATAACTGATTATTCAGTGTACAGAGAGTGTTGTTGTTTTTTTCAAATGTGATCGATCGAAATCTTGAAGAAAAATGATTCCGTGATGCGTCTTGATGTTTGTGATAGTGAAACACGAATAGAGGCGTTATTTGTAAGCTAATCGTTTTCGTTTGTTTTCGTTTCAGTTCCCAACAAAGCGCTCGACTTTTAACTCAAATCAGTATTTTTGATGGCTCGTACTTTGAAGAAAACCGAAATGGAGGACATTTTGGGATTGACGACTCCCCTGGCTCTTTCGGAGCTGGGGTTCTTTGCTCCACTCGACACACCGGGGATTGAAGACTCGTTTGATGACGTGTACAAAGAGTTGGTCGGCAAAGACGCAACTGATCATGTTGGTTTAGCACCCGAGACCATTTCTGCAGGAGAACTGTTGGACGAGTTGGACCTGAAAGGTAAATGACTTGTATGGATTTGGTGAGCTTTGAGCGGGAAGCGCGAGCGATGATAAACATTGAGAGAGAAACGTGGCTTTGTTTTCTTTGTAAGTTCGGAAAGTCGAGGGGGGGGGCAGGGGCGGTGTTTCGTTTTGTTCTGTTGAATGCTAAAATAGTTGTGACATCATGGGAAAAAAACTGCTTGCATCAGGGAAATTTGGGAAATAGTTGCATCAGCTGAGCGTTGTGCAAGACCCTTCTTAAGTTTTCATCAGTTCATTTTAGCTTAGTTTAAGGTTTGATGCTCCAATTGAACATGGATCAAAATTTTTGTCTCGACATGTACAGGTGGAAATGGCCTTGGTGAGGCTGGCTGGATGACCGACAAGATTGACTTTACTGGACTTGATACAAGTATCCTGGAAACTGAAACTAAAGAGTTGCCAGAACTGGATTCAAACCTGAAATTGGAAACAATTGACAGCAGCTTGGGAGATTTCATTCTTACTGCATCACAGGAAAATTTTGAGTTCAGCAATGTTCTGGTGACCAGCAACCAATCCTCTCCTGCATCTCCAGAACAGAAAGTGCCAGATTTTGCACCCTTGTCGCCAGTCTCTAGTGTTTTGTCGCCCATGTCAAATGCAACTGACGATTCTGGTATTTCCTTTGCTAGTTTGGATGACAGTGCAACTGTGGCAGATCTGTTGCTTGCATGTGGGACTGCTGCAGTTCCAGTCAGTCAACCAGAAGAGTCTTTTGCCTCAACTGACAGTTTTGTCACCAGCACCCCAAAGGTTGAATCAAAACAGTCTTGTGTAAATAGTTCAAGAACAACCCAGACACCTTATTCAAAAGATAAAACCACCTCATATACTGTTAAACCTAAAGTTAAAACACCACATCAGAGAATGCGAAAGCGAGAGCAAAACAAGGATGCGGCAACAAGATACCGAGTGAAGAAACGAGAAGAACAGGAAAAAATGGACAGGGAGTTTGAAGACCTAGAAAAGGTCAACAGACAATTAAAAGACCAAGTTGGTTCCCTCACTAAAGAAATCGATTATTTGAAAAACTTAATGTTGGAAGTTTACAAGACAAGACTGCAGAAACGGCAACTGCAAATTTGAATTGTAGCTTTTTTGTGTTGCATTGTAAATAGGCCATTATTCAGTTATACGAGTAAAGGAAAACATACATTTTTTGTAAACCAGACTAACTATGAATTGCATTGATCATTAAAAGTTTATTCAAATATTAAACAGTTGTGAGTCGTTAACTGCTCTTGAGGGATCACTGGCTCCAGGGGCTGGATGGATTTGGGACCTGTTGGCACTATTTGTTAGATATTGATGGGACAATGTTTAGTGAAACACTTGTCCATCTTGGCAGAAAAGGACAACTCTGCTCTCTGTGTTCATGCATGCCATATTATGTTTATTTTTTCTGGATTTTGGCAGTCGGTTTTGAAGTGATTTTAATTTTTCAAAGATGGCATGACGTTCCCTATCTTGGTAAACTTTAAGGATCGAAAATTAGTTTTTTAGACTGCTACAGTCCATTGGAAGATCACCTGCTGTCTCATTATTGCTGATTAATCCTAATATTGTGTTTGCTAAGAATTAAGCTCATCGGGGGCACATTCTTAATGCTGTGAGTGAACTCTCGTTACAAATAACACAACATTGTTCATACTAATAAAGCGAATTTGAATACTGAAAGAATATGACTAGTGCATTCATATCACTGTGGAGTATGTAGCTGGTTGAAGTGAGAGTTGGGCGAGGGTAAGGGTTCCTTCACAGCACTCAAACTGACAATCCCACTTCACAAATACCACAATCTTCTAAATGTAACCCTGACCCTAATCCATGGCAGTAGCAAGCCTTGGAAAACTGGGGGGCACCACAAAGGGCCGACGGTGTGAGCCTTTTAGGGGAATCCAGGGGTATGCTTCCTGGGAAATTTCTGAAAATTAGTCTGAAAACGTGTTCCCTGGGTTTTAAACGCCACTTGAAACAAAATCAGGGTGTACAAAACTAGTAAAATATAACAAGTTTTTCTCAAACTTGTCATATTTCTGAGCTTGATACATTTGACACATTTGTTGGGGAAAAAACTGGGGGGAGCATGGGCCCCCTCGGCCTTACCCCTTGCTACGGCCCTGTAATCATAACTCTAACCCTATTACTAACCCCAACCGTATAACTAACCGTAACTAGAAAATTTTTAAGTGAAACAGAAGTTAAAGAGAGTGATTGTCAGTTTGAGTGTTGTGAAAGAGCCCTAACCTTGGGCGAGAGGGAGCTTACCATGCTATGCAGACCTGCTATGCAACATTTCTTGGGTTTCATGTGACGTCAGGCCACCATGTGGAGTGCAATTAGTTTCTTTTGTTAGGGGCACAAACTGATGGCCGCCATGCCCTTTGTCATTTGAATACCCGGGGATTGAGCTGTGAAAACCTCCAATATCGTTACAAACAAACTTAAATACAGAATACAATGACCACGTGCGAATGCAACCAGCTGGCCAACTTTCCGCCGTTTGCTATGGAAAACAGAACGTGAACGTTGAGTTCCGTGCAGCTTTAAAATCAAAGCTTATAGTTTTTCATATTTGGACACCTTCGGGTAAAACAAAAAAGAAACGAAAGAACTATACAAACAAGGAAAGGGAAAACGGAAAGTTAACAATTCAGCAGCTGTCTTCGTTGACGTTCCCGTCCCAGCATCGTATAAAGCTCCCCGATGATCGCATCGTCCAAAAATAAATGGTTTGAGAAATTATGGTGACGTTCATTTACCAAAATACGCCCCCAATTTTTGCATGACGGCGGTCAAATTCTTACTCGTTACCACTAGAAATTTTGACAAAATTTAGTTTACAGTGTGGTGCAAACTATCGTCATAGGATAAGAAATTACTGTTGTACTAAGATTTTGAAACAGCCAGTATCATGGGTTGCCCTAGAAAGGAAATGAGCCCATATGGAGAAGGAGAAAAAAAATTTCTTGACTCCAGCGGGATTCGAACCCTCTTACCAACTGAGCTATAAGGCCAGATGGCAGCTAGCTGGTTGTGGGCAAATAATTTCAGCCCCAAACACGATTTATGATGTGTTCTAAATCGTGTTCGTACTTTCCGTTTGAAACAGTTTGGGAGAATTTTTCTCTTCATATTAGATCTATATCTTGCTGTGCGATCAATATTCTTATGCAAACTATTACTAGATCCATTCCCTTGTAGGCTAAAAATGATGTTTATGCTGAATTAATGAGCCCAAATTTGACTGAGTATTGACTTTTGGCCCCCACAAGGGAATGGATCTAGCAAAAAATCATGTATTCATTTATTTGCAACAATACAACTTTCTGACCAGCGTGTCATGTCAAATGGAGAACCGGAAATGGTTGGAGGGTCACGCGAAGTCTGAGCCTCGTGATGACAGAAAATGGCGGAGGTTGAGATGGGCTTCAATCCAGTTGCAGTCAACTCAATCACCTACATAGGGACTCTCGCCATTTTCATGGTGGCTGTGTTTGTGCCAGGAGCGAAGCTCCCCTTTCCCGTGACTGGCTGTTTGATTGAATCGAACGTTGAAAACTTTGCCGAAAACACAAATATGCAATATTTTTTTCTTGCTCTGTGGAGTTTGCATTTCCTTCGTCGTACGATCGAGGTCTTGTTCGTTCACGAGTACAAGAGAAAGATGCCAATAATCGAGTCCTTGGGTGCACCTATTTACTACTGGTTCTTCGCCTTTTGGAATGGACTGGCATTGAGACATGATAACGGATACAGGCAAACGTATCTGCCAATGTTGGTTGCTGGTTGCGCCATGTTTTTGATCGGTGAGTCGGGGAACTGCAAGTGTCACTTACAATTGAGAGCCTTCAGAAAACAAAAACGGAAGGCCGCGTTTTCCGAGAAGTCGAAACATGTTCTTCCGTATGGCTTCATGTTTGAGTTTGTTTCTTGCCCGCATTATTTCTTCGAGATTTTGACGTGGTTTGGCTTCATGCTAACAGCATGGACCCTCCCCTCGCTGTTGTTCTTGCTCGCCACGATTGCTACGCTTGTGACCTACTCGTACAAGAAACATGGCGCCTACAAGAAAGAGTTCGACGGTCAGGATGGAAAAGAACTTTATCCAGGGAATCGAAAAGCCTTGATACCATTTATTTTCTAGTAAAAGAAAAGGCACCTTCTAGATATAGAGTTGAGGGCTATAATAATAACTACTACTAATAATAATAACTAATAATAATAATAATAATAATAATAATAATGATAATTATAATGATAATGGTGATGATGATGATAATGATAATAATAACAATAAGATATATTGGAGTGGTGCATCAAATTGTATTTGAGTTGGGGGGACTCCTAACAGATAATGGAAGCAAAAGACATATATCGTTTTTATAACAGTCCTTATATATACCTGTAATGAATTGGGAGACTGAGCCACAAATAACATATCCTAGAGAAAATATCTTTTTATCTCTTTTTATATGAAATGTAAAATAATTGCATTTACAATAAATAGTGAAGTTATTACGCTTTGTGAATATCTACTTAAAATCTCTCCACTCTCTGTCCCTTTGGTTTTTTCCTTTTTTGTTGGGGGGTTGGGGGGGGGGGTAGTTGGTTTGGTGGCCTGGTATGAGTCACCACATTGAAGAGTTTGTACAGAACTGTGGGATCTCCAATAAATGTAGCACCAACGAGGCAGAACCTACAATTGCCTAGCAACTACCCTAGTTACCATGGCAAATGGTTGCCACTGAACTTTTTGAGCTAAAAGGTCAGAGGTACCTACTTAAGTCCATCTTCAGTCACCACAGAATTCCTCCAACCCTTTTACTGGACAGTGTTCCTCAGTATGCTGCCAATAAGTTCATTAAGTTTGAAGCGGAGTACAGTTTCTTTCATGTCACCAGCAGTCCTTTGTACTTAGGGTTCGTACACTAATGGCTAATTAAAAATTCAGGACTTTTCCACGACTTTCCAGGTTAATATTTACAAAAATCCAGGACCTGAAAAAGCTAAAAATAATCACTGAAGCAACCATGTAGCAATTTGCAACAAATTTTAGTTATGGAGCGATACCTGTAACCTTTTATTGTTACTCTTGTAACTACTGAAGTGCTGGGATGTTTGCACATAATACTGTCTTTTTGGGATGCTTTTCACATTGATTCCTTGTCCACAACAATCGTCAGGAAGTTGTGAGTGAAATATTGAAGAGGTAATTGTTTTTTTCTTACTGAAGAAGAAAAAGTGAACTTTCCAGGACCGTCACAAATTTTCCAGGTTTTCCAGGTCTGGAATTTAAATTTTAGATTGGTAAAGGACTTTCCAAGTTTTCCTGGACACGTACAAACCCTGTGTACTTACAGTCCAACGGGGAAATCGAACGTGCAGTCTGTCTTATTAGAAGTCTCCTAAAGAAGTCAAAAGACTCCTATTTGGCTATAAAGCTATCTTATAGGTCTACCCTGGGGGTCTACCCCACTGGAACAAGGATTAAGCCCAGCTCCGAGTTGTCAGGAAAGCTTTGCACAAAGTCCCCATGACACAGGTGCAACTCACCCCCAAACTGGTTGATGGTAAAAGCCTGAGAGCCAAGGATGATACAATTAAGGGGAGGCAGAAAATCAACTATGATCGAAGGCATGGTGCACATCTACTACCACCATTACAGCGTAGAGATAGAGTTATGGATTCCTGACCACAAGGTAGAAGGAAGTGTTGTCGAGGAAACGGAACATCAAAGAGCTCTCCCACCCCTAAAGGAGAGTGCTTGCATTCAAGATAGCTTAGAACAAATGTGTTTGTCCGCGAACTTGCGTCACTGTTCAGCACCATCCAACATCCAATACTACATTCTACATATACGAGATTTAAATTATCGTCCTCAACAGATAAGAATTACATTAGCGTCGTCACGCAGACGAGGTTTAATTCATTGTCGCCACTCAGACGAGATTTACATTATCCTCTACATGGTTACTCTCCTCATTGCCTTCTTTTGAGATGAGATTTACATTTTTGTCGGCCACAAAGACAAGTTTTTTTTTTTGAAAGCTCGCTTCTCCCAATATAGAGGGCTCTTTCCGACATTCGATATTTTTATTTTTGAACAAAATGAAGCTTATGTTTGGAGATTTCATGCAGAAAAAAAGCCAGATTGACATGTTTTTGAAGTGGTTATATTCTTGCTTGCCCATATGTACTAAATTTTGGGGCAAACACTTTTCTGAAAAAATTGACCAAAGGTTTGGAGTTCGGCCTAAACGCGGGTTTACACGTAACAATCGATACTGCACAAAAGTTCATATGACTAGTTTTGTAACCAAGGTACCCTTTTTGATCTCTACGTTCAAGAGGGGCACTGAAAAGATGTAACAGTTCTCGTACACCTCACAGTGTTGAAAATTCAGCAAAACGTCGGGTCTTGAGAAAATTCCCGATTAAGGCATCAAAGAAGCACCCCTGCTTCCTGCCATCCTTTGCCCAGCTTTAAGGCATATTCGGCAAATACAAATCTTTATTTCGGTCGCATGCAGTCAAAAGAAACTCAATGATTCTAATGAAACATTCAAAACACAAAATAAGTGTTCTGGAACTTTATTTCAAATTTCCAGGAGTAAGTTTAAAATTCTAGAACTATTGCAGAAGTTTCCAGGAAGAAAGTATAACAATGAAAGCAAACTCAGAGGCTCCGCTTGCAGTTAGTAACAATTTGCTGTCTGCTTTAATTTATTTGCAGTATCTTGCTATTGTATTAAAACTTTTACAAGTAGTATTTACAATAAAAATTAATTATCATGTCATTGGCCACATCAACTCATCAAGTGACGTAAACAAACTTTAATTTTACGATTTACTGTACATTAAAAATCTACCGAAATATAACTCAGCTATACAATAAATGTTAACAAAGTATTCTGAATAAAACAAAGATTTTCTTGAATGGTGATGGTTGCAGATAAGTCAAAAGCAACTCTACATTAAATTTACCATCAAAGAATTTGCACTGATCACAAAATGATTTTGTTATATAAATTCTTATGCTTACACTTATCTGACAAGCATGAACCAGGCTAATAGCCCATTTCCGAATTACGCTCCACTGCTCACAAACAAAACCTTGAAGTCGAGGCTAGGTGCTCACTCTTCATGCATTTGTTGTATTTTTGAGCACCT
>JAOBYE010171774.1:0-18030 GCA_025403585.1 Parazoanthus swiftii
AAAGGGAAAACGGAAAGTTAAAAATTCAGCAGCCGTCTTCGTTGACGTTCCCGTCCTCTTTGCTTAAGCTCTCCATTGACTCCGCGGGGACGAACTGATCAAAAATACACCCGCCAAGCAGGTCGTTTTCCAATACATTTATTGCAATACCTGAGGCTTAGATTTTATTCGATTTAAACCACACATAAAAATATAAACAATTTAAGAACAAATTGAGGCTCAAATCGCAAAAAAAATTAAGAGCAATGAGCCTCGACCAAATTTACTGGTTCTTATATAAAAAAAAGCGTGTATTACTAGTTCTGCTAATAAGTTTGTTGGAACAGTTGTGGTACAACTCCATAATCAAGCGATTCATAAGACTATGTACAGGAATTTGTTGGTTTTCTCAAAATAGCGGAACATTGCTATGAGACATTAAATATAATTGACTTTCCATCTTTTTTTCTCCTTTTTTATAAATACTTGTTAGTTCCATATAAAACGGAGTCATCTTGACCCATTTTGAGCGATCTTGGAGTTCCATACAAAACCTTATGAATCCCTCAGACAAAAAAAGCACATTAACTGTAAGCTTGAATAACAGGATAAAATTAGTGTACTGCTTGTTGTTTCTGCTTGTAAGGGATTACTACATAAATACGTGGAAAAGCAAAATCGTTTAGTAATGTTTACATCAACTTATATTACTAGTTCTGCTAACAAGTTTGTTGGAACAGTTGTAGTACATCATTCTGATTTTTGTACATATATTATACACCTGATCCAAGAAAGGGTACTCTGTTAAGACATAATTCGTGAAACACCCGACCTGGTTAAATCTGGGAAACTTAATAGCTGAGCATTAGAGTACCAGTTAATGTACGTGTGTTTGGCAGGTTCCTCTCTCTTTTGGGTTACATAATTATCTCTACATGTGCAATGCAGTAAAGGCACCGACAACACGGTTAAGTATTCCTTTAAGAAATGGAGACTTTTCGAATTTCTTGGTCATTGGTCGACACTAGAACGCTAAAAAATGCTGAGCATTGTCCTTGAAAATGCAGCGATTCAAAGACACTCAAAAGCTACGACATTTGAAAACGCAAAAGTATAAGTGAAGCATTCTGTACATATATATTTACAGGGCCAGCGGAACGCTTTTGCCGCAAGTAGGGAGGCTATAAGAAGCAAACAAAAGAAAACGGGTCCAATAGCATAGCGTTTTGTATAAAAGTATAGCATTAAGTCGGTCTGAAACGTGGAGCGGCCGTAGCCGGCCCAGCCGCTCCTGTTCCGCGGTCCCTGATTCATAATTGTTATTTGTAGATATAAGTAAACTGAGACACCCTACAAGATGGTGTTACAAAACAATAGTTGTTAAACGTAACTGATGCCAATAAAAAAGCTTTAAATAATGTATACTTTAAAAGGAGTAAAAGCGATATGCCAGCTATTTTTAGAGGTAACACTCCACATATCTTACTACTTAGAAAAGTAATTTAACTCTCTTAAAGAGTTTACTGAAGTGTGTGGGAATTAAATGCCGTGCAGTTTGAACTACAGGGCCGTAGCAAGGGGTAGGGCCGGGGGAAGGGGGCCGTGCCCTCCCAGTTTTTTCCCCAGCAAATGTGTCAAATGTATCAAGCTCAAAAAATTGCTCCAATTTTAAGAAAAACCTTGTTATATTTTACTAGTTTTAGACGCTCTGATTTTGTTTCAAATGGCGTTTAAAACCCAGGAAACACGTAATTAGACAAACAAATTTTCAAAATTTCCCGGGGAGCATGCCCCCGTACCCCTGGAACGTTCACACCTTCGGCTCTTGGCGGTGTCCCCCCAGTTTTCCAAGGCTTGCTACGGCCCTGAACTATACCTGTAACAACTGCTTACAACATCTGTAAAATGCTCAAACGTGCATGAGTATGCTGATTGGAGGATTAAACAACTTTGTTCCGAGAATTCCACTTGAAAGTTATATGCAATAAAGAAAATCTCCTGTACTTGGTGCACTGACCGATAAACAAACAAACAGCGTATTGCTGTCGTCATTGAGGGTTTTTGTCCTTCTATGTATGTCGACCGATCTCTGTGAGTTTATGCAAGGGTTTGTGGGCTTGTTGGATGTCACCAACAATTGGCGTCCTTTTTCGTACGTCCTTTGATCGACCTTGCAGGAGTCAAATTGCATTTGAGAAGAAAATACGTAAATCTCATAGTAAGTAGCCTAGCATTTGCTTGTTCATCAGGGAGGTGATAGCTACATCTCGAGGTCGACAACGCATGTTTATGAGCTTTGCAAGTTTGTTTTTCAATCACGCAGTACCGAATGCTGTGACTAAGTGAATCGTACATAACGATACAATGAAAAGACCCGTCAGCACTTGTATAAACACGTGGTCAGTTCTCGTTCTAAATATTTAGTTTTTGCCTTGCTCGTTGGTACATAGCCACTGCTAGTACTAGTATTAGTTAGATCGTTTGATGTGCAAACATGACAGCTCTTTCCTTTCCCGAAAACTGATAGATATTAACGTCACATTTGCTGCTGGAAAGTATGAAACGTTTTCTGATTGGTTGTGTTTTACTGAAACGTCACAATGCGTCGGTTTAATGAATGAAAAAGTAGTTCTTGTTTTCAAAATTACGACAGTACAAATTTATGGTCTGCAAGCTGGTTTGGATATTTTTTGGGGGGGACAAGAAGTGCTAATTCTTGCCAACCAGGTACGACTAACTGTTTTGGTTTTGTTATAGTAGTTTTCCATAATCACATGCAGGATATTTAATTGCTCAAGAAGTTAAAGCAATGCGTCGCGTGCTAGCTGAAGATGAAACCAATTATGGACGAGCAGAAGGAGACTGTATGCTCTTAAAACGTGTGCAGAGTAAAACCTCAGTTTTGTAGTGGATGATTGACAAAAGATTGCAACAAAACTTTGTTTTTGATGTTCAGCGATGTAAGTTGTTGAAAGAAAAACAATTTTATAATATTTCCTGAAAGACTAGGAACTGGTAAAGGGCGCAATGAAGGGTAACGGTGTCGAACAAATGGCATGTGAGCTCGAGAGTGGATAAACACGTTTCAGCGAAGATATATCCATGGTATCATTGATAATGAGCACCTTTTAGTCCTCTTTTAACTTCGGCTTTTATTCAATTTAAGTTATTGCCAACATTTTGGAAGTTCCTGACAAGCAAATGAGAACTAAACGACAAAGGGTCGAGGCGATCTTAAGGCCTGTGAACAAAACAGCTAGCGCCACAAATATTGTTCCATTTCGCACCTTAATAGATACATTAAAATTCATGGCTGTTTTTACAGTAGACTAAAGATCTTTTAAGACATTTAAAGTGTCACAAAAAACAAAACCATTCATAGATCGGTCAAAGAACAAAGCAACTTTCCTTCCATCATTTGATTTGATTTTATCTTCCTTAAAAGATGATCAATAAAACCAAAAAAAATCAACAGCATAATACAATAATCAGCAAAGGGTGAATAAAAGCTTTGTTTTCGTCTGGTTATTTCTTAGGATTAAAAATGCTGCAGCATACTTTCTAAATGATTACACTTTACAGATGACAGCTGTCACTGCAGAAGTATATCATAAAACGAACAAGGCATGGCAAACTGTATTTTATTAGACAAATGTGATCCTTTTAGTAAAGGTTTGTAGATACCATTACGAGCCTGCGAGAAGAAATATAAATATGCGCTTAAAATTTACTTGTGATGTGAATAAATATAAACTTGTTTGCAATTATACGCGATAAAACTAGTTACAATATAGAAATGAGGAGTGCTAACATTTTCAATAATGGCTCGAGCAAGAAGAAGGCGGGCCAAAAAGGAGGAATGTTGAAAAGTGCTTGTTGTAATACTAGCTCTACTGTTTAAACCGTTCAGATCATCTTATTGCTTAAAACATGACAATCTGCCATAACTTCGTCAGGTAGCACATTATCTTTTTACACTAGCTATAGCTCACTGAATCATTTCCTTCTGAGTTTTTATCCCAAAATATCGTTTTTTGAATCATATGTAACGGGGAATTAGCTCATTTTTCTTTGCGTGTCTTGCCTATATTGTATTCACTTAGCCTCAGGACCGATCTTGGCCTCGCCCAATTAGGGCTAAACCTCGATCGATCCCGAGAACGAACTTGCCCGCGCCACAGCAAGCCAAAAAGAGGACGCGATCTCTGTTGCATTCAATCTTGTTGACCGCAAACATTGCCATAAATATGGTTCTCATGTGACCACAACAAAGGAAATCAACAGTGTGCGTGACATAAGTCACAGAGCACAACAAATTGAATTAAGTAGTTTCATAGTGTAAAAGAGTATAATTTTGAGTAACTATGCAACGTGACACATAGAGCATTCAACGCTTTTCTTGGCTGTTGGGGTTTGCAGTCTAAGGAAAGGACAAGGCCTTGTATTTGCATCACAAGAAAATGTTGCTTTAAGATAGTGTTCATTACATTCTATTTCAAAAACTTGTTCTGCATAGGTACATGTTTATCGGTGTCAAAAAATAGTCTTTCTAATGTAGAAAAAGCGAAATGCCGCAGAACAGTTGAATTACTTTGTTACTTAAGGCCTGTTCACAGACAGCTGTGACAACTATTAAGGTACATTTTCTGATGTTAGTTGGATGAAGTAATCATATGTAATTATGACTTATGTGAAATCAATTAGGCAAATTATGGCTGGAATCAAAAAGAGGGAGTTGTTTTACAAATTTTTTCTACTCTTAGTCATTTTGTTTTCCTGTTTCAGTCTTAAATACGCATTTTTTTTGATTTTCAAAAAAGATGCTGCAAATTTGCTAAAAGTCAAAGATAGGGGCCAATATGGCGGACAGGTGTTTTGGAAGACCAAAGCTACTTCCAGGCAAAATGGCCAACTTTTAACTGCAAGCGGGAAAAAAAATGCGCATGCGTGATTATCTCTCTCTTTGACTACACCTGCGTCTGCATATGCATCAACATCTACGTTTGCTTCAATTCACTTAACACCAGAGAGTTCCGTGAAGCAAGAGCAAAGGCGTGGACAAGTAAGAGAAAAGTTCTTTCTCTTTCGTTTGCGTTTGCGTTTCCACGTCTCTGTCTCTCTGTCTCTGTCTCTCTCACTCTCTGTCTCTCTCTCTGTCAATGTCTCTGTCTCTCTCTGTCTCTGTCTCTGTCTCTCTCCGTCTGTCTGTCTGTCTCTCTCTTTCTCTCTCTCTCGACGATATTACTAATGTCAAGTTCATAATACATCCATTTAAAGAGTAACACAACAAAGCAAGAACAATCTTATGATTTTAAAAGTCAACTCAATCTTTTTTCTTGTTTCCAGGAGTACTTACCAAATGGATGCCCTGCTTTTGACGAAACTCTACATTGTATCTTTATTTTTTGTCTGCTTTGTGACAAGAGCAGATCTTGGTTCCAAGTTCGTGAACGTTAAATGTTCTCAACACTGTCGCTGTTACAAGGACATAAACAATAGGGTTTCGGCCAAGTGTGATCTCCACGGACTAAACAGTTCAAGCTTGGCTGATGTCCAGTTGCCACCAAATTTGACATATTTGTAAGTATTTTAGCTAAAACAATCTACACGATTGGACTAGAGACTTGACTGTAAGAAAGCAAGGCACGCTAAATATAATTCCTTCGGTTTATTTACATTTCAGATTTACAATTTTAAAGCTGTCTACCTAGTTGTTATAGTTTTTGGGAAATACATAGAATGTGTGTATTAGCTACATGTTTGTTTATATCAGCTTTACCTTGGTGTACTGGCCGACCCATTTCTGTTGGAGAAACAAAAATTAACATTTGTTTATTCAGTAACTTTTGCCTGCTCGATCTTTATGTAAAATCTTGTAGTCTTCGGCAGTATGTTATTTTGGTACTTATCTCATCCTCACATAGCAAGTACCGATACTTTAAGACTGATGCTTTTGTTCATTTATTCCGATTTTCCGTTTCAATACCTTATACTCCTCTTTAAACAGGCTTTCGTGAGTTTTCTTCGTCTTGTTCTGACTAAATTAACATTCATCTATAAAAGTGAAAAAAGTCTTTGTAAAAGTATAAAAAATAAGTTCACCTGCCCACACCATGTATTTTACATAAAAAAATATAATAAACCTTTTTTGGTTGGTGGAGGGAGCCAATGGTAAAGTTCAGGTTATTCCGTAAATATACGCCAACACTGTTACAATTTCTAAAATAACAGAAATCTCGCAAAATGCATCGCTTCAGCACAAACTGAACCAAAATCTACAAATTTAACCATAACAAGCAAATATGAAAGTAGGCAACGATAATAAAACTGATTAATCTTCCATTATAACAAATTAAAATCTACTTTAATTTTTAAATATTTCATACATCTTAATGTAAAATTTGACAAGTGATATCCCCGAACTAATGGTTATCATTGCAACAACTTAATTACAAAAGCCTACAAATGAATACGAGCATCTTTGCTTGGAAGCACGAAAACTCACGAAATCTGGTGTAAATACCAAACACTGGATATGATTTTCTGGTAATTTGATTGGTTCTCTACTCTAAACTGACAACTTTATCACGGAATATTTCTCTCAAAATGACCGAAAACTCGAATTCCACTTGCGGTTGTTGGATACAGATTTGTTTGTTCAGATCCAAGACGCGTTTTTGGAATAATTGTTAATCCACGAACCCACAGGGGGAGAGGGGGAGGGTGGCAAATGGACCCTCCTCCCCCCCCCCAAGGTTTTTCAAAGCTAAAATCTGTAGCTTTGAAGCCATCAAAATAAAACTTGCAGTACCTGTAATCTGATTATGAACACATTTTTTTTATTAAGATGACAACATCACTTAAAGTTCATGCATAATTAGTAATGCAAATTGCAGTTTGATCCTGAAAACGGGATTTTAGTGAAAAAAGTTGTTCTAATTTCTTCTTTCCATTTCATTCTTCATTTCTTTCCTATTTGAGGCTGCAATTACATGTTTTCTACAAAGTTCAAGCAAATTTGTTCATTTTTTTCAAAAATAACGCTTTTGAAAATCGAAGGTGGCAGCCAAGAGGGCAGACATACTGTAAAAAATCCGTTGATTTAGGAACAGTTTTTAATTATAACTTGTTTGTTGTGTTGGAAAGTAATTAACAAACCCAAATTTGCTTTCATGCCAAAGCTCAATCTTTTACGTCCAATCATTTGGAAAATCAAGGGGGAGGGGTAGTCAATTGGACTCCCCCCGGAGATGACTTTGCTCCTAATTTGTTTTTAAAAAGTTTTATAGTTTTGATTTTTAGAAGAGAATAGTAATTGAAAACTGTATGTACATTTTATTTTTCAACTTTAACTCAATACATTTTTCTCGCTAGGGATTTGTCATCAAACGGGTTGAGAGAAATACCAGTGTCCTTTCTGCGCAAGCTTTCCAACATCAGTTATTTGTAAGTGAACATAAAGTTTGTTATAAAAATTGATTAAAATGAGTTTAGATACTCTTCTGTTTGTACACTGAAAGTATATATAGTGGAACAGAATACAATTGTTTCTAGCTTTTTTGTGCATTTTTGTCCACAGCAACCTGGCAAACAACAGCTTAGAGGATGTGAAAAATGACTCATTCAGTGAGTTGGAACAGCTTCGCACGCTGTAAGTGATTACTGAATATTTGATCCTTAGTCAAGAAACTGGTCATATTGCCGGGTTTTGTTTTTGAACGTGTGTGACTATCTTTTGATAAGAATATTTTTCACTTGCCCCCTTATTGACTTTTATTTCTTTCACGTACAGTTTTAGTTCACTGTTCACTGAACAGATTAATTAAACATTGCCGCTGCCACTTTTTTGGTGACCGATCCGTTCCTCTCCGAGGCAGGTGTCAACGGTGATCTGAAGAAAGTTTAACTTTTTTTTGTCTCTACGAATCTTTATGCCTTTGAGGTCAACTTATCAATAAAGTTGAGAAAAACGTTTTAGTCTAAATTGTTTTTAATTGTAAGATGAACATTTGTCAAAACAAGTGAAACTTGAAATTCTCAAACTGCGTCAATTCAATAAAGATGATACAAGAGTGATGAACAAGTTTCCCGTCGAACAAAGTGGTACCTGTACATACGCACCGGGTCAAACTTATTTTTCCCTTCTTTATTAAATAACATTTTGCTTAAAAACATTTAAAGACGAAGTAATGACGTGTTTTTTTTTAACTTCAGGTTTATGAGCACTATGGAAACTATGGGTGATAAGAATCGGAAAGTTGTCTCCTTTTTAGTTTTTCATCAATGAATTCGGTTGCTCAGATCACGAGAAAGCATGCACAGTTGTATGTGTCATTGTGGCGTTATCAGCACTCACTTAACATTTAAGTTACATCTGACTTTATCCTTGATAATCAGTTAGAGTAACCGTGTGTGTGTTTGTTGTTGCAGCGATTTGTCATACAGCAGAATACGGTCTCTCGGTAAAGGATTATCAAAGTTGGAGACCCTGTTTGTGAATCAGGCATACCTCGCCTCACACAAGTTCTGGCGCGAATTTTTGTCCCTTCCAAGGATAAAATTCATTGAAGGAGTAACACGCGATGGGATTTTTGAATGTAATATCACCCAGGACAAAAAAACAAGTCTATCGTCAGATCTATGTCATGATCAGAGTCAGGCTGAGTATTTTTGCAATCATCTCAAACCAGGTTTCACATTCACGTTACGGTGTCCATTTTTCTTAGAGATTAAGGGTGTTCCACTTGTATACTTTTTTTACTTAACAATACCTCAACGTTTCCTGGATTGTCTGTACCCACTCGCAAGTGTTGGTCTTCTTCTGAACTTAGTTGTCATCTCTCTTGTATCCACATCCAAGTCTCTCCGTAAATCGCCCACGATGTTCCTATTACTGATTATGGCCGTTTGCGACCTTTTTATGGGTCTCTGGTGTATCCTTACAGTTACATTCAATGCACATGGTGACAGTAATGAGTTTTTTATTGTCTATATCGGTACGCCCACATATCCAACTTCCTTCAAGCTTATGTGTCCCTATATGACTTTCCTCTTTGGTGTGGTGCAGTTCACATCGGTGATGACGTCATTATTTTTGAGTGTTGAGCGGTACCTAGTTATCGTGTATGCCATGAATCCTGGAATACGACTGACCAGACGACTTGCAGCCATATGTGTTTGTATCACTTGGTGTTTTGCTATTGCTTATAACACTTATGCTGTGTTCTTTGTAAGTCGTGAAATGCGACAACAAAATTTGTTCGACAACATAGGTCTTTGTACAGCATCAGGTGACCGCATCACTCCTCGGTTTATGGTTGAAACTGGTGACAAACCGTTATCTATCTTTCTTGGTTTCTTTTATATTCTCACCTTTCTCTGCACAATACCGCTGTACATCCACATGTTTATCGTGGTCAGGAAATCCAGCACCCAAATGGGTGTTAAGAGGGAGGGAACTCTTGCAATGAAGCTGGCCCTCCTTGTACTCACAAACCTCTTGTTCAGTATCATTCCTCTATCACTTGGCCCTATCTTTAGCAACACGACATTACAATACATGTTTATTAATGATTTTGTAATGTATAACAGCTTGCCAAATTCCGAGGTCATTGCGATCGGCTCATTGTGGGTGCCAGTCCTCCTCCTATGTCTAAACTGCTGCCTCAATCCATTCCTCTTTGCATTCAGACATCACCTTTTCGAGCGACACTTTCGCAAAACTGTTCAGACGATTCTTCAAAAGTGTAACAAGGAACAGTCTGCACCCGCTCGCCAGCAAGTTAGTACACATCGCAGTCGCAATAGAGTGACAGTGCAAGAAACAACACTCTAGATTACAGGCAGACCAAGCTTACAATTAACTTAATGTTTTTGGGTCGGTTTCAAGTGTTACATATATGCTTCCGGTCCGCTGGGGGTAAATGATCATTGTAAAGCGCCTTTGAATAAGTATATAGAAAGGGCGCTATATAAATGCTTCACTTTACTTTACCTTTACTAACTGTTAACTCGTGGTTGCCTGTGTAAATCAACCTCAGAGCTGTTATACATCCTCTCGCTAGCAAGAAAAACTTAGTGTACCGCTTACAACTGTTGATTCTGTTTGTAAGGTATTAGTACATAAATAAATAAGAAAAATCGTTTAGGAATGTTCACATAAACGAACATTACTGGTTCTGCTAAATGGCTTGTTGAAACCGTTGTAGCAGTCATTGTAGCTGAACATATGTCATACACCTGACTCAAGAAAAGTTGCTCTTTCGAAACAAAATGGCACGACCTGGTTGAATTCTGGGAAATTTAATACCTGAGCAATAGATACAGACTGAGGCATTATGATGCGTTTGGGCCTTCAGCCCAAACTCAAACTCTTGAAAATGCTGAGCGTTTTCCCCGTAAAGCATCGATTCATAAAATATATCAAAAGTGTAGGAAAACGTTCATTTGTTGGCGTGATTTCTTTCGTGAACTACTCCGAAAACGAAGTGACACGATTTGTTGGGCTGACTCCAGCTTACTCCGAAAGTGAATATTCCCCTTTATGCATACATCATTGCAAGATATGGCGTAAATCAGACAACGTCTGTTTGCACTAAGAATGGATTCCGTATGTTTCGGGGCTTTAGCCTGAGCTTTCGTCAGTGCTTTCGTCAATGGTTGAAGAAAACAACACTCGCCAATCACAACACGCCTAATTGTCACGCAACCAGACTAGCATGTAATCCAGTAGCAATAATTCACAATGCTTTTCGTTTCTCACTCCCTTTCTACCCCTGTTTATAACAAGAAGGTTACTCCGTTTTTGACGTAGACTAGTGTTTACGGTTTTTGAAAAAGTTGACGTCACTCGCATCTTGTAAGTGCTGATCCAATTTAAACATTTGTTTTAGGCATGTGCCTAACAACATATAACAATATGCATACAAAAGTATTGTAAATTACCATACCTATTTCAAAATGGAAGTGCATCAACTTGGAAAAAGCGAAAAGCTCATCAAAACAAGCAGCTATGGCCTTTCGCGCTAACTCGATAACTTCTCAGTTTACTTAGCGTTTAGGCACTACCTCACTAAAACCATGTCTATACTATAGTCAATTTAACTTATCATCCAGAAGAAATTTTTATCTGTAAATGACCTGTAAAATGTGTTTAAATAAACTGATTCTGATTCTTTAAGACAGAGAGCATTCGATGGTTTTTCAATCAGAGTAGAACATTTTAGTGCGAAGGATGCTGACGAAGACATTGCCCAGCTACAGTGTTTTGACAATAACCGTTGGTCGTGTGTTTTATGTAGTAGCTTTTCGTGAATTATGTATACATTGTGACTTTTTGGCATAGTCATGCAGTGAAAAAAAGAAAGCAATGCAAACTTGGTTTTCTGATAGTGAAACGCTTCAGTTGTTGAACAAGTACACTGCAAAAAAGTGGTGGTTCGGATGAATTGTTGTTTTGTGCGGTAGCAACGTTTCAGCACCCGTTCGGACGCTTGCATTATATAGATTTCGTCTTTTCTGTCCAATGCTAATACATGTAACAAATTAAATATTTTGTGAGAGGTATTTTTAATTTTGAATCTCTTTCTCTCTCTCTCTCTTTTTGTCCCTCTGGCTATCTAAAGTATAACAAAAACCATACCACAGACATCAAACTACACATATTCCAAGTGTTTTCCAGTTCATTTCGATAAATGTTTTGTCGCATGACATTTTTCTCCGAATCTCTGGGGTATTGTTCGTTGCATGTAAAATTGATGGCAATCACACTGTATAAAAAATTAATGGTAATCGCTGCAGGGAATACATCTTTAGATGAACAGTTCTAGGTCTGACAGAGAAAAAGTATTTGGTGCACACGCTAATTTCCGCTTCTAGCTAGTTTGTGCTGGTGTATGTTTACACCCCACTTCTTGTACTGATATATGTAAGAACATTTTAAGAACATTTAAGGCTGAAACCCGCAAAATATTTGAGAACATTCAGCTTCGGCCTAACAATAAGGATTATTATAAAAAAGAGTTTTTGGCCGAAATTGGGATTTGAATTAAACTTAAGTATACTGACGAAGGGCATACACTCCTCTCTCACAATGCTCAATCAAGGAATCAAGAAAACTCTTTAATAAATACACAAGAAATTCTCTCAGTGAAAAAAAAGGTGTACAGAAGCCAAAGTGAACCCTTTGTTGACCTCATCAGATTTAGCTATAACTTGTCGTAAATCCCTCCAGTGGAAGAGTACATTACTCTCTTTGAAAATGTAAATCAAAGTCTGTTTAATTAACTTTTTTCGATCAAACAAATTGACATTGTCTTTTAGCATTTCCGAGATGTTAACATGCTGTCATTAAAATAATTTATAGGTTTACTAGCTCAAATTGTACAAGGAATCAACATTCGCCCATTATTTCCGTTTTTTCAGATAGAATGTTATTGCCGTTTGAACGCGCTTTCTAACAAAAAAATATAAATACTGCATGGGACGCGTTGACGATGATATGAAAATCTCGGTTGGAGCTTGCAATCGTTCCCACGTTGTTCCCACAAAATTTCTGCTGTTATTTCCTGGAACTTATGTGTTATTTTTCACACTTATGACGTCGAATCAAAAAATTTTTCTTCAAAATATTCGTCAAGAACTACTTCTTTTAAAGTATAATTGTGTATAATAGTCAGTTCTATAACTGAAATCTGTTATAGCACACCCTTTCAGGACAGTAAGTTACTGTAGTATATATTCAACAAAAGATATTCATCATTGTTATCTTGGAAAGGTGACCTCTGAAATAGATCAGTACCAGTTATCTGAAGTACCTTATAACGTCAGACGTACACCGCTGAACAAACAAAGTTGAAGAAAAAATTAACTGCAAAAAAAAATTTAAAAAACTGATAAATTTACCCTTCATGCATTTTGTAGGTATTTACTTTTAATTTGCATATTGTCGAATTTTGTTTTTTTTTAAATTAATACTTGTCAAGCAAAATAATCTAACAATTGAACTGAGACTCAATCAATCAATTTCTATTTTAAGCGTATGTGGTGTGTGATTTAAGTAAAAGGCCTGCCATCATTGTACTGGGTCGCATGCAGCGTCTTAGCGTGGGTACGAAAACAATATTCTTTTTATCTTCGAAAAAAGTACGAATTGAGAAGCTTTGTTTTATGTTTTACAAGTTAGAGGTGAATGAAGGATCTGAATTTATGCTGTTTCGCACCCACGCTGGGACCGCCTGTGATCCAGTAATACGAGGCTGGTCATGTATTGCAAAGGGCCTACATCCAAACTCCCTTTAGTTAGTTCCTGTAAGTACATCAAATAACAAGTTAGTATTTGTATTTTGGTTGAGTTGTCATGAATGTTAAGACAGCTGCAGATATTGTCAGAAAAAACAATTACTAAACTCAAACTGTGGGTTTCTGTATGTGGTTTTAGCAATTTTTTAGGTAATAACTTCACCGTTTGTGATAAAAATTGATTATATTTTCGACGTTGAATTATAGAATTATTCAATTGACAGCAACAGCCAACGTTTTCTCACGAAAAGACAAACAGGAAGTCCCAACCATCACGAAATACAAAACTATAAGTTCTTTATCAGTGCCAAGACAGTGCATGTTGAAGAAAGGCCTTTGACTTGTAATCAAGAAGAAAGACATGAGTGTTCAGTCCTACTCTGTTACTTGGATAGTAATCATTGCACTGTACACCTTGATATTTCTTATCGCATCTGCTGGGAATATTTATGTCATTGCAGTCTGCTATAACAGTCTGAGACAAAAGGCTTCTTCGCTTTATTGGTACATTGGAAATTTGGCTTCCACAGACTTGCTGTTCATTTGGACAACTGTACTGGACATCATCTATTTTGTCAGTGATCGATGGATCGGAGGAAGCATTTCTTGCAAAGTACAAAGTTTTCTTCTTGAAACAACCTACGCTGCGTCAATACTCACTCTTGTTCAGATCTCTCACGAGCGCCTCAAAGCGATCACAAAACCACTGCTTACACGCACAATTCCCCTTTCAACCAAAAACACGTTAATGCGTTTATTCTTGTTGTGGTTTGTTGCTTTAAGCCTGTGTTCGCCACTTCTGTACGCTTATTCAATAAAGCAAGGCAAGAACGGCCTCAAAGTGTGCAACAACGAAAAAACGTGGCCAGATATTGCAAGACAGCTTTATTATGTCCTCCGCGCTTTCTTTCTCTTCTGTTTTTCGCTAATGTTCATGATCTGGGCACATTACAAAATTTTCAAGTCTCTAAGTACAAATATTGTCCCAGTTGTCTCCCAACATTGCGTAACAAAATATCGACAAAGAAAAGTGTCTAAAATGTTAACAGTTGTTACGGGAGCGTTCTTTGCTCTTTGGATGCCTTTTATTGTAACAAGAACACTTCTTTATTTCCATATAACAGAAAACCAAACAGTGTTTAGATTCTCTCAACTCTTGGTTTGCATTGGAGCGGCAGTCAATCCGTTCATATACGGGATTTATAGTAACGAGTTTGGAAGCTGCCTTAGGAGTATCTTCAGATGCAACAAAAGCCGAATTGAAAACCAGTCTCGAGTTGTAATGTCTGAGTCGCTTCGTTTGAGAGAGCCCAACAAACAATCTCAAGTCTTTGGAGTTGGACGTTCAGCTACAGTGTAAAACCTAACAATAGTTTGTGTTTGCATCTTTGTCATACAGTTCTTTTCTCATACTTGTACATACCATGGAGATACTTCGATACAAACGAATCAAAAAAGGAGCAAAAACAGTTGTATCAAGCTAAGGGTCAAAAGTACCTTTTTTCATGGCCCAAGTTCGATTGAGTTGTTGACTGAAAATAAAATAGATTTGTTCTGGCAAAGAACCCGATGAGTTCTGTGCAAGATAATGACTTTCTTTAGAAATTTTAATACAGAAAAAGGATAGTTAGAGGAGTAACAGTTTTGTTTTCAAAAGTTTGTTGTTTCAAGATTTGTTGCAACTAAAAACAAAACTATCAAATTGGAACGAAGTTTCATAAACTTAAAACTTAAAATTTTAAATTTGTTTGTAAGCATTGAAAGAGACAAAATATTTAATATAAAGAACGGTTCTAAAAGAGGAGGCTGCGGTATATGTACCCGCACGAATCCTTTGAAGACGCCCTGTCATTCGCAGACCGATCCAAACCTTCCAAGTCCATTATACAAACCTCACCAAGGGATTATTTACATCAACTTTAGAAACTTCATAAATAAGTTACAGACTACTCTTGGCATCTAATTCTGACTCTCGTTGTTTCATCAGAAAGCAAAGAAACTTAACTCCAAGATGTAAAACCAAGCGGTTTAAGAACCTATCACATTATCCTTAGATTTTACGCTACGCAAGTAGTTTTAGTCAGATAGGTTTTATTGTAGCTTTCACTTCTTGGGAAGCTTTATCTTTCTTGTACTGTGAAAAACCGCATAAAAAAATGATTTTCGGGTTGCATTTCTTATGTATCGATGCTGAGTTAGAAATCAGCCTGATGTTCTGAAGAGGCTCTTTATTTTTTTTCTTCTTGAAAAATATGTTGATGTATTAACAAGAACAGTTTGTAAAATGATCATCACTACATCTCAGCAAGCTGTTTTAATGATGTGCCTACATGAACTACATGACATGATAAACAAACAGTTTGATTGCGTTCATTTTGCTTGGACTTTATTTTTTGTGTTCCACTGTTTTGTGCAGTTTCAGGGAATCTTTTTACCCCTTGCAACCCAATGGAGGGATAAAGTACTGTGGTGTCCATAGAGTATAGAATAACCCCTTAAGCACAAAAATCAACAACAAAACAACAGCCAATTTAGTCCGGAAATTCCCTTTCCTTCTTTGAAGGGCTCTTTTTCTTGCATCTGAGTCTGCGCCTCTTTCCCTGAACCCGAGCAACTGAGTTGATCGAAGAAAAACTAAAAAGAAGGAATTTTTCGGTTTCCCACTAGCCATCATTACTGGTGTTCATGCAGAAAGTTTAATCAAAAAGGGGAAAAAAAGAAGTTTGTGTCGGTTTCTCTCTCTCTCTCTCTCTTCTTTCTTTCTTGCTTTCTTTCTTTCTTTCTTTCTTTCTTTCTTTCTTTCTTTCTTTCTTTCTTTCTTTCTTTCTTTCTTTCTTTCTTTCTTGCTTGCTTTCTTTCTTTCTTTCTTTCTTTCTGTCTCTGTCTCTTTCTCTTTCTGTCTCTCTGTTTGTGTATCTTTCTCTCCAAAGAACGAGGCAACCTTTCTTGAAAGCATTGGAAATTACAAGTCATATACAGTACGGATGTTTTCACATATGTATTTATTAGCCTTGCGTTCTACATTGTCCTCTTGCATAACAATCAAATTAATAAAATGATCACCACCAATATTGCTGTTATACTAGTTTTTTAGCAAGTTGGTAAGTTTGACCAGGCTACGAATACCGAGTAACTTTTCAAGAGCCACGAGAGCCACAAAGTCTTGTGATAGCTTTTCTGAGAGGGAAACACTCTACTTCTGATACCTTTAATATCAATCTTTGCAACGTTAATTTGCACTGGACTACGAGATGACGTACAGAAACGTAGCCAATTCTTTAATCAGTTAAGTTCAAAATGAGAACCGAAATTAAGTATGATACCATGGAAACTAGTTTTCTAGGACAAGTTTGCTCGTACGTACTACTGCAAAGCACATTAAAATTACACACCTTGAGTCAATTTCGTCAGTCAGATCTCAGATCATTGGAATAGACAAAAGCAACAACAAACCGATGTTGTTCTCAGCGAAGTCTCCATCTCACCACGGCCCGGTTGGTCGAAAGTGGATTAGCGTTATCCAAGGGTTAAAATCTCAACCCACGATTGGGTTTATCTTCTTAAAGATTTACACAATAAGGTTTCCTTGGACTGTTCTTCAATAATAATTTGAAAAGACCAGACGTGTTTCTTGATGAAGGAATTTTGTTTAAAGTTTCGCCTAACCCTGGGTTAAACTTATTCCTCTTTCGAAAACCGGGCCCATACGGAATTGCTCCGAAAAGGCCCCATTTTTTTTAAAGTTTGTGTCGTATGCGGCAATACACGACTTTAGAAGGGTGGAAAACAGTATGTAGTATGTTCTAACATTTCACTATATCACACACCATATTCCCTTCAGTACCTTTATTACGCTCGTAACGTCAGAATGGTCTCCCATATTAAGGGAGAGCTGCAGGTCGTATGACGTTACGCGTAACTACGTCATAATCTACTGATGTCTCGGTTTGAGTAAAAAAAACCCAAGTTTTAAATCATAGCGAAACATTACCAAAGTTGATAAGGATTCAGAAAATTTTGAGATATTTTGGGAGGAAAAGAGGTGGGATCGATTTGTCAACTTTGAAGGAATTTTTAGGTTTTTTTGGGGGATTTTAGGTAAGTTTAAAGTTATTTTTTTGAGAACGTTTGTTGCCTTCTAATAACATTCTTCTCTTTTGCATTTCCTCTTCAATCCCCCTAATCACAATCAAAGCACAATCTGTAGCTTCCCCTTAAGCCCTTCTTCCCAAGACTTTTTCAGGCTGTCGGATTGGAGGGCAGATACTAATGATCGCAGCTGAACTATTCAACATATTTGAACAAACTTTGTACACGAATAAAAAACCATAAGAAATTTATTTTGATATAGTTTATTTGACATGTGACGTCATTCTAATATAATGACGTCATAATGTCACATCAATTTTTGGTATTTACAAAGCTTGTTAACCAAAAGCAGAAAGATTTACTTACGTTTTTGACTTGAAAAAAAACCCAGAAAATATATGTTATAAATCGCTTAGTAAATTCTGCTTTTCTTATAAACGATAGTATTTACATCACTTTATTTATGCAAAATAGTTTTTTCATGGGAAATTCAATGCTTAAACCTCACATTAAGTTACAAATTGCAACATCAACGTTTCTATTTTAAAAACTTTTGTATTAAACGCCATCGTCACTCAATCCTATTTTAGACCCCGTCCACACGATTGCGTTTTCGTTTGAAAACGCAACTTTTTTGTTACGGATACGGCTATCGTCCACACG
>JAOBYE010171885.1:0-18029 GCA_025403585.1 Parazoanthus swiftii
CTGCTCTGCTCTGCTCTACTCTACTCTGCTCTGCTCTTCTCTGCTCTGCTCTACTCTACTCTACTCTGCTCTGCTCTTCTCTGCTCTGCTCTACTCAACTCTACTCTGCTCTGCTCTGCTCTGCTCTTCTCTTCTCTGCTCTTCTCTTCTCTGCTCTGCTCTTCTCTGCTCTGCTCTGCTCTGCTCTGCTCTACTCTACTCTACTCTGCTCTGCTCTGCTCTGCTCTACTCTACTCTACTCTACTCTACTCAACTCTACTCTGCTCTACTCTACTTTACTTTACTTTACTTTACTTTACTTTATTTTGCTTTGCTTTGCTTTGTTTTGCTTTACTTTACTTTACTATGGAGCATGGGTATTTTAAATATATTTCCAAAATACACGCTCACAACATTCCGTGTTCGTTTTCTGTTTCGATCCCTTATGAAACACAGATTATCTCCAGAGAGCTGCAAAAGCCTGACAAATTTAAAGGACTTTGAACAGTTTCTGAAGGAACATTTGGACGGGTAAGTGCTGCCAAAGCTTTCTGTGCTTACGTTTATACAAATACTGTTACGTTATCTCTTTGATACTTTTTACGCTGTACCGGACATTCTCGTTGCTTTGCAGTGTAAAGACCCGTTCACACTAGCAACTTTTGGTGCCATTTTTATTGCGCGCGAGCGTGCATCTATAACTCGATAGACGCACGCCCGTGTGTCTATAAAATCCTAACACACGAGTAAACAAAAAAATGCTTTGGAAAGTCTTGAGGTTTTCAAATGGAAAACGAAATATTAATTGAAGGCGACGAACAAGAAGGAAGGAAGGAGAACTACCGAATTCAGTTTAGATATGGATTTCCTTTTCGAAAATAACCCAGTCGGTGAACAGCGGTTTGTAACCCTTGCAAAACGGAAGCGCCGAAAAAAAACAACAAAAAGACTACTAAGTGGCAGTGATCTAAAATAAATGATCCATACTTACAGAGTATGCGTCCATCGGGTTATTGATGCACTTGGGAAGTTGGGAAAGCACTCGAGAAGCTAGAGAAGTACTCGGCTTCGCCTCGTGCCCTCAAACTCTTCTCTCGTGCTCTCCCAAGTTCCCGCGTGCATCCATAACTCGATAGACCTTTTCTTAAACAAAAAGCCTATCCGCTATGCTTTTTTACAACGGCACGAAAGCTACCTAGTATAGTGTAAACGAAGCCTTTCTTGAAGAAACTGTTATGAATTGCTTTCAAATTTTTGTGAGAGTAAGACTTATAAAAAAAATCACTTTCCATATCTGACTGCTTTGTCCTTGCATGTCTGGGTAATAGGACAGAGGAAGAACTGTACGACTCGGTTAGAGAGCAATACTGGTATGTCTGGTTTGACGAGCTGTACCCACCCAGCACTGCGCCACCTGATGTAAGATGTAAGTAGTCCCACTGTACCTTGAAAAACCGGTTTGTCTGGAACGACCTCGACTTGATACATCATCCTTTTGATCATATACCTTGCCGTACCTACCACATAACATTATACATTGTATCATATATCATTTCATAAAGCGATTTTCATTTGACTTTGAAATAAAAACACCCAAACCGGTAAAACGCAAGCAGTGTTGGAACGACGTTTAATGTTTGTGCGAATAGAACATGAGCTATGAACGTGGGGATAGATAGATAGATAAACCTTTGTTTTAACAGGGTAGCCCAGTCACTCAGTCAAGACTGTTATTCTACAAAATCTAAACACAATTCTGGAATCTAAAATACTAAAAATTTATTAAATGTTAAATATAAATGTAAATATACATTACAATCGTAAAAAACCTTAAAACAACTAAAACAAGCATAAAACCCAGTTAGTCATTAACACACATACTCACGCTTGTTAACTTGGAACTTCTGATTGGCTTGACGAACTGAGCGCGTGCAAGCACAAAGAATTGCGCCATCAATTCTGTTATGCTCGTGTTCGTAATTTTCATTTCATTTACAAACGAACAGAGAGATAGAAATCCACGACAGAGTTTGTGTTCGTAGCTTTCCTCTCATTGGTTGACGAAACAAAAAGCGACGATTTGCGAACCCGTTTTTCATGGTGAAACGAAAGTCACTCTATAATATCACCATGACCATACTATATCGAATTAAATCAATTTTTTTATGTAAACTACATAGTTTTACAGGTATTTCGGCCACTGAGAAAAGCGTATCTCAACCGTGTGAAATACGGTAATTTTACGTGTGTTAGTATCAGCCAATCGGTGATCTTCTTGTGTAACTATGACAACGTATATAAACACACCTTTGTCAGTATTATCAGCCAATCGGTGATCTTCTTGTGTAACCATGACATCGTATCTAAATACACGTGTGTTAATATCAGCCAATCGGTGATCTTCTTGTGTAACTATGACAACGTATCTAAACACACGTGTGTTTATTTTAGCCAATCGGTGATCTTCTAGTATAACTATGACAACACCCTCCATTGCAGTCGGCCGTCGCTTTGCATCGTGAAATATCGACTTGAACGCTCGAAGATAAACTCCATCTCTCCGCGTGCCCATGTAGTATTCTCTATATGTTATGTCGTATCTTATTATACATAATATAGCACACGTCATATCATGTCTTAACATATCCTGTCATTTGTATCATATGTTATTGAAATGATGTAATTGTCTAATATCGTAACGTATCATGCTTTGTTTTAGATGATATTCTTTCAAGTATATCTCCAAAGCCAAGGTCAAGGAGGTAAGTTGTATTAAATGTGACGTTAAAGTCCTAAATATTACATTTCCTCGAGTGCGTAAAGTGGGTTAATATGTCGTCACAACTCAACTGATTTTATATTTCTTTGTTGTTCCGCCTCCAGCAAAGCTAGCTCAGTGGTAAATAACGCCATATTGGATGAAATTCAAGTTATCGAGCCGGAGAACAGTGCTGCCAACAGAGAGCTATACCAGGTGATTGGTGTAATTACTATAAATAACAATTATATATTATATATTATATTATATGTTATATATTATATATTATATTATATGTTATATATTATATATTATAGTTTATATTTGTACCTTATTTCAGTCGCGCATAAAATTACAAAGTTGTGAAGTATGACTCAATAAAAATGCACAAACAGAGAGTACACAACAGGATAAAACCAAGGTGTACTCCCCAAAGTCCAACCTACGTATTCAAAATTACTATCCGCCACCCCATATATCAGGCGCGTACTAACTCGTATTCAGTCCTTACTGTTGTCTCCCCCAAAGAAAATCTCTAGAAATAGCACTTTCTCAGTGAAAAATACCATTGGCCAAATCAACCCCCTCCCCCGTTAACTATTAATCTTTAAATACTGGTAAGAGTACCGATCTCTCTACCAACTAAGAATTGAAGCTAAACGTTTTCCAAAAACGTTCAACAGCAAATTTTAAGACGATCGACAGTGAAGTCCTGTGGGTTATTGCAGTTAAAACAGATTGGCCGTCATGAACGAAGTACATCAACACTAAAGTTCGTATTCAAAGCTTTAAAATAGCCGGCAATTAGTCGGTAATTTGTGCAAAAAGTACATCATCACGGTGAGAATTGGAAAACAAATTAACTGAGTGAGAATAGAATATGAATAAAGTTCAAAGCTTTTGTTTAAAAAAGTGTAACGATGAAAACCATAAAAAATGGCTTCGAAGGATGAACTTTTAGCGCTGAAGTTAGGTTTTCTGTATGTGAGGAATTCGGCAACTCATGCCGGTTGTCTGTGGGCTTGAAAAGGGAAGAAGATAACAATCGATCAAAGTATTTTGTTTAGCATACACCAACATAAAAGCTGTCATTCTTACCTGATTACTTTATCGTCTGCTGGTCAACAGTTACTGGAAGAAGAGGTCACAAGACTGGATGAGTTGATTGAAGAAACAGAGAAGCAAGAGACGTTGGCAATTCATTTGGGTCGTCGAGGTGCTGTCTACCGCAAGGTCGGACACTGTTACATGTAGGACTGTTATTACTGACCTCATGTAAAAAGGCCGTGTACAGACATACAAGTACATGTACACTGTTACATGTAGGACTGTTATTACTGGCCTCACATAATAAGGCCGTGTACAGACATACAAGTACACGTACACTGTTACATGTAGGGGTGTTATTACTGACCTCATATAATATGACCGTGTACAGGCATACAAGTACACGTACACTGTTACATGTAGGGCTGTTATTACTGGCCTCATATAATAAGGCCGTGTACAGACATACAAGTACACGTACACTGTACATTCGAACACACGCACCACCAACGTCTAGATACACAGACAAACCGATGCACAAACATACACATGCACATATACGTACACAGACACATACACATAAACAAACAGAGTGACTTTCGTTTGACCTTGAAAAACGCGTTCGCAAATTTTTCATTTTTGTTTCGTCAGCCAGTGGTAGGAAAGCTACGAACATAAACTCTGTCGTGGATTCGTTTGTCCAGTAAATAAATGCTACGAACACGAGCACAACAGAATTGATGGCGCAATTATTCGTGCTTGTACGCGCTCCGTTTGTCAAGCCAATTAGAAGCTCACGTTCTGTTTGCACAGCCAATAAACGTCGTTCGAGCTCTGTTCGCGTTTTGTTTGGGTGTTTTTGTTTCAAGGTAAACGAAAATCGCTCTAAACAAGCACACATACATATATACGTATACGTGCATCCATAAACACATGCACATACATATGTACGTACAGCTACATGAACATACACACCTATATATATACGTATACATAATACAAATTTAAATACATATACGTGTGCACGTATGTAATCGAATACCTATATGTATATAGACGTATACAAACAAGTTACACTGGCATGTAATGTCATATTGACATTTGTGATGTATGTCAGTAGAGGGAAGAAAACTAATCTAAAAAACACGTTGTAATTTGTAGCTTGGACAGCTGAAGAACTCCTGGGACGATTTGAACAGGTGTGTTCAAGTTATGCGAGTTACCGTGTTTCCTCTATTAAGCCTCCTGGAGGCTGATTTTCTTAGATTTGCTTACTTTCCGTTTGCGTTTTCGTCATCTTACTTGTTTTGTTGAAGTCGTTAACTGTTTGAATTTAGTTTTAGTTGTTATTCAGTAACTGTGCTCACTTGGTGGGTGTCTCCTAAAATGATCTGTTATTGTTCTAGGATTTAATGGAGCCGAAACCAATTGTAGAATTCGGCACACATTTTAGGAATCGCACTGATGATCAGTTGCTGTTTTTGTCTTTTTACTTTTTATTTTTTTAAAGTTTGTTTTGAGAAACGAATTGTTGTCTTATGTACAATTCGAATTCAATGCTTTTAGACTGGGGACTTAATAAGAGGGGGATGAAAGGCTTATTAGAGGCTGGGAACTCTTAGGGGATGGGACTAAGTGGACAATAAACGGCATTCATTAACACTTTTTTCAAGCATTTATTAACGCATCAACCATGATTAACATGTAATCTGGGTTTTCTATGTGTAGCTCTTGTGTGTTTTCTATTCCTTCTTTCCTCGTTTGATGGACGTGTTAACTTTCTATAATAACAATGATTGGAACTTGGACTTGATTTAGTTTATACTACATTTGGACTCCTAACACTCATCACAATTCTAATTTCAATCATGGTTTTTAGGGGGCGTCGACAAATCAAAGAATTTTAAATAACGTCCAATGGACGTTATCCTGAAACCCCCTCCCCCCTCCCAGTCCATAACGTCCATTCCATACTTTGTCAAGCAACCGTAAGTTTGTTTAATGCTAAAAATAATTGCCATAAGGGTAAACTCCCTGCCCCCTTAACGTCCATTGGACGTTATTAAATTTTTTTTGGAATTGTCGACGCTCCCTTAGGTTTGTTTCTATGTGAGTGCGTCACGTGGTCATATTGTGTTAGGTCTTGTAGTCACGTGGTTTGTGATTGATAGGGCCATTGAGCTGGAGCCCAAGCTCCTGGACGCGTATTGGCACAGACATCTGCTGCAGCTGCTGCAAAACAATAAAAAAGTAAGTAACCGACTCAACGTTTTAACAATGACATGACCCTACCTATTGCTCCCTAGCCATACTTAGCCATCATTAGTCATACCCAGCCCTATATATTACTCAAATTACCGCCCAGTGTCCTCAATTTTTCTCAAGCACACCCCATGCATCCCTAGAGCCTTCTTGGCCCCCTCTAGTCATACTTAGCCATCCTTAGCCCTTCCTAACCCTTCTTACTACTCTCAAGACCGCCCTGGTGTTCTCAATTTTTCCCTAGCCCACCCTATCCACACCTAGGCCTTCTTAGCCCTCCCTGGTTTTACTTAGCCATCCTTAGCCTTGCATAGCTATTCATATCTAATCAAATACGGTTACCTGTTTGTTTTTTGTGTGTTTGTTTGTTTGTTTGTTTGTTTACCTGCAGGCGGCACTTGAAGACTTGACGTTTATTATCAAGCATAACAACAAATCAGCCAGGGCGTTCAGATCCAGGTACACAATTAAGTGTGAGCATTTTCCCGATAAGGTGTATCAGTGTATGCGTGGAGTTGAGCTCGCTCCACTGGCCACTGGCCACTGGCCATGAACAAAAACTTTGAGTCGTGGCTGGTAAGGCAGAAATACAGCAAATGTATGAGAACTTGGAAACCGACCTCGACTTGAAGTTATTGTTTATGGCCACTGGGGCGTATTATGCATACGGTCTATAAATTCAATAACAAGAAACTGAGGAAGCAGGCAACATTTGCAACGTTTGCTTTGTTCAAAACAACACTTAATCAACGAACTTGAGAGCTGATGAGACAAGGGTTAAATTGTATGTGAAAGTAGGTGAGAGTTTTCTTATTTGTATTTGTTGTTGGTGCATCTTGGACACATTGCAACGCTCGTCTCTTCTTAGCTACAGTTAAAGCATGAGTAGTTGTTAGTGGTGGATTAAAAAAGCTCTTTTTACTTCTTTTAGCCATGGAAATAACTTTTCCGTTTTAAAAAAATTCAGCTTGAAATATTCTTTTCTTTTTGTTAAAAAATGTGTAACCAATATAATCTGAACCTTAATTTTATTTTTTGCTAAATTTCTAGGGCGGAGCTGTACCGTAATGAAGGAGATGCAACGATGGCTATTGTTAATTATTCACAGGTGGGTTTGGAAGAGCTAAGGCCGTGTTTTGAGTCAAATGAATTATGAGTCGATGGAAAAAAAAGAAAAATAAGCTTAGGGTTACGATTACAGTTATCATTAAGTTGTGCAAGCTGAAGCAAAGTGTCACGTGGTTTGGACGTTGACGTATTGCAAGTAACACAAAGTGTCACGTGATTGGGATTGTTGACGTACTGCAAGCTGAAGTAAAATTGTAATTGAAATGGATTGATATAAAAATTGAGTTCGTTTTATTTTTTCTTTCACATTTTCTTGCCTTGCTTGTTTCTTCTTGTTATTGCTTGTTTTGTCCTGCGAAAAAACCCACACTTAACAAGTTTTCTATTTTCATACATTCCATTTTCCCTTTTGCAACAGGCGATAAAATTGAATCCTCACGACGCAGATACATATTATCAGCGAGCAGCTATGTTTGAAAAGGTATTGTATAGTACATATTATGTTTCTAGCTATCGTGTCAGTCTTAAAGGGCTCTTTTCTGGAACTAAGCTTACGCAAAAATCCTTCAACATACATACATACTTTTCACATTCTCCCCTTGGGGCTTTTCAGCAACCTATTCACATCAACATGGTGCTCACTACTCCTGGAATTCCTGGAAAACTCCTTGGATTTTGAATTTTTCTTCCAGGGCCCTGTAAGACTCCTGAAAAAACAGATAATTTCCCTGTACTCCTGGAAAACTCCTGGAATTTTGTGGAAAGTTTTTCAACACTTTCAAGCATCTGACTCATGATTTTACTTTCTGTAAAGAGAAATAGATTTTTTACCGTGGAGAACTCCTGGAAGACTCCTTGAATTTTGTTATCATCAGTTTATGAGCACCGTGCATCAAGTATATTGCTCAGTGATTGAGGGTCTTAGCCTGAGCGCTATCAGTGGTTCCCAATGATTTCTGTCTGAGACAGAGTTGCGTTCTAAGTTAACAGACCACAACACCGTTCATACCCTATATAACAGGGCATTTGCGTACAAAAGTTACAGGGTTCGTACGGGTCGTGCAGAAAACCTGGAAAGTCGTGGAATTTTGAATTGGTTCATGGAAACTGTCATGGAAGATGAAAATTACCTTATAAAACATGGGTTAGTTAATTTAAATGAGTGACACGAAAGAGAAACTCTTCAGATTTCGCTTACGGAAAGCTAGATTCCAATGATGTTAGACGTATAGGTAAGTACATATTAGTGTTTTCTCAAGACTAACTCTTCTCTCTTGAAAATGTTTACTATGCTGGAAAAATTCAGTTTTTGATTTTATTGCAAAAAACAGGTGGTCAAATTAGGTCGGGAAAACTGCTAAAGGTCATGGAAAGTCGTGGAATTTCACAAGGTTGAAATGGTACGAACCTTGAGTTAACTCTTCCTTTATCTGTCTTTACAGCGGGGCGACATGATTCTTGCCCTGGACGACTACAGAATCGCATCCAAGCTAATGCCAAGCAGAACAGACGCAATTTGTAGCATTGGAATGTACCACTTTGACAATGGGTAGGCTGCCGAAGCTTTCTGTTTGTTTCCATGGCTCTTTTTAGTAAGCGCCGGAGCACATTTTGAGGGGATTGTGGTAATGCGGTTGCTATCTTTCTAATTTTGCAGCAACTGGCCGGCGACCACCAACGATTTCACAGAAATGCTTGAGCAGGATCCAAAGAGTTCCAAAGCTTACACGTACAGGGCCAGAGCCTTCGCTAAGCTGGTATGTTAGATAATATCTGTGTCTTATTTTTTTTGTTGGTTTTGTTGTTTATGTATTATTGGTGTTGTTTATATCTTGTTGTTATTTTTGTTGTTGTTTATGTGTTATTGTTGTTATTATTGTTTTTGTTTATATCTTGTTATTTTTGGCGTCCTTCTTCATTCCTCTTCTTCTTCTTCTTCTTCTTCGTTCTTCTATTTCTTCTTTTTCTTCATCCCTCTTCTTCTTTTTCTTCATTCCCCTTCTTATTCGTTCTCCTTCTTCGTTGTTCTTCTTCTTAGTCTTCGTTCTTCTTCTTCTTCTTCCTCGTTCTTCTTCTTCTTGTCTTCTTCATCATCTCTTCTTCTTAAGAAAATGTTGTTTTTCTCATTCATTTATGCGCTACTTTTATCATTAGCGATCATTGATATATGCCATCATGGTATTTTTTTTGTTATGTTTCAATAAAATGGAATATTTCACCAAAAAGAATTATTGGTTTCATTGACCCTTTACTGTCATTTTTCCATTTGAGAAAGGAAAAGTTGCCCATAGATGCGTTTGGAGACCAAATTGAAACGAAGATAACTCGAAATGTAACTACAGTTGACTTCTGACAACTCAAACATTTAGAAACGGGAAGTTTTTCACAATTGGCGTTGGAAACATCAGCAGACAGTTAGTAAGAAACTGAGTTGAGTGGAGAACTGACGAATTTAGTTCATGTTAGCGGGTGGTTTGAGATAAAGAAAATTTGAGTTACTGCCGGGAAGTCAGCTATAAAGCTGTAGAGTGCTCTGAAAAATATCGGTATTTTTGTTATATATAGTAAACAAATTAACTGAGTCCTACGGCAAATGAAATCACTTCACGACAACACCAACTTGTAAGTTTAAAAATTACTGATCAGTCTCGCATGTTTTCGTTTGTCTTTAGAGCAAGTTTGAGGAAGCTCTCTGTGATCTGTCAGCCGCTGTCCACTATGACCCTAACAACGCGGTCGCTTTCTATCACAGAGGTTGTCTGCTGAGAAAGTAAGTTGACTTGGTCTACCACTAGACTGCGGAAGGGATACTGAAGTCAGCAAGATCGTAGGATCGTAATAAAAGTCTAAATGATTAAAGTCGTATTCAAGAAAAGATGTGCCTGTTAAAAATTTGAACTAAAAGTGAGTAAATATTTCACTGTCCAGGTCTCGAAATATAGTGAGTGCGTCTCTTGCCCTGGACAACTAAAATATGGATTGTGACAACTAAATTAGTCAATGACTTTATCCGTTGGACAATCAATTGTTTCTATCCTGACAACAACAGACTTTCTATTTTGTGTGACTCTGAAACTATGAAAATGAATGCTAGTTAGTATTGTGTTCTTTACACATAAATTTGCAATAGAACAACTTATTGAAAAGATTTTTTATTTCCCGAAGCAATCAGGAAAATTGAAATACATTAAACTGTTTGATTGATATTCTTGGTTTTTTATGGCTGTGAATAAGCAGTTACTCGGTTTTTTTCAGTCGATAATGTTTGACCTCTACTGCACCTCAGGGACAGTGCTTTGGTCTAATGCGGAAACAAAATTTCTATAAGTTGCACCTTGGTAACTGAATGATAGGACAAGGTATTTTTGGTTGAGAAAACCATAAATTCAGCTCTGTTTTACAAACGGCACAAGCAACTATGCTTCGAGCCCCGAGTGATATTTTAGTTTTCTAAGTATTATTTATATGTTTGCCTTTTCTCGTCTACAATCATTAAATTTTAGTATTACAGACGTTTTAAGTTTAAAATTCAATTCAATTTATAATATTAAACATTACTAATTACTAAACATTTTTGGATTGGAAGCAGTACGGATTGTTTGTTTGTTTTGGTTTGGTTTGTCACCTTTATTGGAGAATCTTACAAAATAATATTACAGTAATATGAAATATAAAAAAAAATTAAATAAATAATGTCCGAGAAGGACAAAAAAAAGTAAGATGACCAATGGGAAGACGCAGGAACGGGACTCGTGGTCCCATGCAGGGTGCTCACCCTTATAATTTAAGAATAGTAAAATAAACAAAATAGAAAGGTTTAAAGGACGTCAGGGATGCAGAGTTAATGGTTTTAGGGGCAAGTTATTCCATTGCTTAGTTTATCTGGGGTAAAAGGAGTACTTATAAAGGACACAAGAATAAGGTGGTAATCTATAGGTGTGTTAAGAATATCCCATGTAGTCCAGTTTCGTATTCGTAGTTACCGCTGATTTCAATGACTACAGACTCGTTTACTCAGCGTTAGCCTCGACTTGGTGTTAAATATTCATAAGTACCAATGTAGTAACGAGCTATTTACAACTCTGTGTGTCGCTTTCGCTGGTATTTATGCATGTTCAGCACCAAGTCGAGGCTAACGCTGAGTAAACGAGTCTGCCGTCATTGTAATCAGCGGCAATTATGAATACGAAACTGGACTATTACAGTTGTGGTCCACGGGGCTTGAGTAGTTCATTTTCACCAGCTTCACGTATCAAAGGTTTCTGAGCCTGTAACAATCTTTCCAGAATAAACCCACGACGAGCTCTGCAAGACTTCAGTGTATCTCTGCTACTGGATGACAGTCTTGATAATGTGAACGCGTATCTTCATCGAGGGATCTTGTACACGGATCTTAAGAGGTAAACGGAGCTTGTGTGTTTGTCGGGTGAGTTGTTCTTATGCGCTCTCGCGCAGGCAATGATAAGAAGGGTTGTGTATAGTGGGTAGTGTTGTATGTACTAAGCAAAGTGTTGTAATGTATAACGTGAATGCGTATCTTCATCGAGGGATCTTGATACACCCCAAAGTATAAGACAAAATTAAACACGCCCAATCCAACAATTCCACCTTTGGTTGATACATAAAACTCCTGCAATTTTGAAATTTTCTTCCAGGGCTCTGCAAAACTCCTGGAAAAAACAGACAAATTCCCTGTACTCCGGGAAAACTCCTGGAATTTTGTGAAAAAGTTTTCAACACTTTATAAACATTAACTAAAACCTGCAGAAGCATCTGACTCATGATTGTACTTTTTGTATTTTATTAAGACTCAATTTCAGGAAGTTTTTTTTTCTGGGGATTTTGGTAATTTTTGTTCCACTTTGCTTCCACCGGAAAGCTGAAGAAGTTTACTTAATATTGTTTTGTTTTTTGGTGAGAGAGAATTTAGGGTTGGGTCATGGAAAAATAGATTTTCTACCCTGGAGAACTCCTGGAAATTTGTTATCATCAGTCAGTGAGCACCATGTGTAAGCTAATCGAATGAATCAAAAGTGTTTGATTGGCTGCCGCTCCACTGTCTTTAGGTGGGACGATGCCATCCCCGACTTTCAAGCTGCACTTCGTCTTGACAGGAACCTCTCGAGTGCGCATGTCAACATTGGTCTGATTTACATCACCAGATATGGGGACTACCACAAGTGAGCTTGCTATCGCTGTACATAACAATAATAATAATAATAATAATAATAATAATAATAACAATAATAATAATAATAATAATGAAATAATATAGACGTTTTAGAAGCACTATACACGGTCTCAGCGCTCTCTAATACAATATGTTACAGCCTACATTTGAACAGTAATAGTAGAAATACACACACAAAAAATTATATATAACTATTTAGGTTTAACTCTAGGTTTTAAAATGTCCAAACTGCCCGAAGTTCTAATGCGGTCTGGTAGATTGTTCCAAACCTTAGCACCTGCCACGCCAAAAGCTCTTTCGCCATAAGTCTTATGTTAAACTTGGGAATTTGTATTTGTCGTTCGAGAGGTCGAAGCCGGTTGACACAAAGACGTGATAGTCAGGGACTTTGTTAGAGCGACTTTCGTTTGACCTTGAAATAAAAACAATTTGCGAACAGAGCTCAAACGACGTTTATTGGCTGTGCGAACAGAACGTGAGCAGGAGCGCGCGCTACTATGAACGTGGGGAACTTCTGATTGGCTTGACGAACTGAGCGCTTACAAGCACGAAGAATTGCGCCATCATTTTGTTATGCTCGTGTTCGTATGTTTTACTTCATAAGACAAACGAACAGAGAAATAGAAATCCACGACATAGTTTGTGTTCGTAGCTTTCGTGCAATTGGTTGACGAAACAAAAAGCGAACAATTTGCGAACGCGTTTTCAAGGTCAAACAAAAGTCACTCTAACTTTGTGTTTTCTAGTTTCAAAGACCAGTGCCTTTATCAAGTGAAGCCTCCTTTCACAAACGTTAGCATTTGGTACCAAAAACACATTTCAGTTGTTTGCCATTTCCTTTTGCCGCTTGTTCTTAGTACACAGGTGTTTAGATGTCACGTGACCTCAGTAAGCCGTTCAGAGCGCGCCGCCTCGATTTGGCATATGGCACCATCCCAGAAAGTAATTCAGGCAAAAAAACACACGAGTCGTGATTCAGGAATTGCGACGCCATTTTGGAAAAGCAACCGCGCGTGCAAGGAGTTGTGGGATGGTGCCACATGCCAGAATCAGTCCGGCGTGCCTTGCGCTCTAGTCCGTTCTCCATTGATGAACACACGCGGGTTGCTTGTCGTTACAGGGCCATCCGTCGCTACACAGCGGCAATCCTCGTGAACTCGACCTACGTCAGGGCGTACGTGTGCCGCGCAGAAGCCTATCACAAACTGAAAATGGTGAGTTAATCCCTGGCTGTGTTATTTGGGTATTCAGGGCTCATTGACCAGAGATAATTCATTTCCTCGGAAACTGACCTGAAAAAAGTAAACTGAAAACAACGAAGGGACAACAAAATCGACTTCCACGCCAACATCTGTGCCGTCAAACGATTAAACATAAGCCACTGGCTTGGGAGAATAGGTAACCACTCCCAGCACAACGACCTTAAATAAAGTTTAGTTTTTAGTTTAGAGGGACTTTCTTAAGTCGTGCAAAGGTCATGGAGTTTCATTTTCAATTTTCTCTGTGAACTCTGTAAATATTTACAGTTCGCTCCCGGGTGTATATTGGTGAGTTGAGAGCTAGAAAGAAGAACAACGATTGTTGATTCACCGATATCCGCTGACACGGCGTTCATATCCAACACTTAAATTAAATTTGTTCGACTTAAATATGTTGGTTCCGGTTTCACTTGTTGGTAGGTTTTAAAAGATTGTTAAAGATGCATTTTAACATTGTAACGAAAAAGCAACTTGTTTATACAGGTTTTAAACCGATCTGTGTACTTGAACTGTCATTTTGTCTTTCCATCACGATTAACTGAAACCTGTTTAGTGAGTTTTGTGAAGGCAGCATTAGTCTCTTGACACAAATTAAATAATTTTTAACTAGCATTTTTTTTATTTTTAATTACTACTTTTCAATTGTTTTTTAAGCTTGCCAAACTCATTTCAATAGACCAGTTTCATGTTCCCAGTTACCGCTGACTACAATGACCACAGGCTCATTTCTGCAGGGTAAGCCTCGACTTGGTGTTGAATACACATAAATACCAGCGAGAACGATTAGAAGACCGAGCCTCCAACAATACAAAGAACATGTAAATGACTCGTATCTACATTGGTATTTGTGTATATTCAGGACCAAGTCGAGGCTATTCCTGCAGAAATGAGTCTGTGGTCATTGTAGTCAGCGGTAACTGGGAATACGAAACTGTTCTATTCAGTTCAGTTGGTTAAGGTCACTGAAGTGATCAAAACATTTTACACATCATAAATTATTTTAACCAGAGTCAACTCTTTTTATCAATTTTACCGTGCCTGGTTACAATCTCAGCATTTTAAATCCCTTGCCATACATTTCAAACACCCTTGGATATATTACTTACTCACTTTTTGTGACTGGTTGATTTCCCCAGCTGCAAGAGGCCGTCCTCGACTACACCCGAGCGATCCACCTCAGGCCGGATGTGTCCGATTACCACATGGCCAGGGTACGTATGGTGTCAGTGTAGACCACTTTCAAAATGCGCCTCAGTGGCCATGAACAAAAACATCGAGTCGAGGCCAGTAGGGCCAAAATACAGCAAATGTATGAGAACTGGGAACCTGACCTCGACTTGAACTTATTGTTTATGGTCACTGGGGCAAATTATGAAAGCAGCATATGGGATTTGTCAAATCTTGTAAACTCGGTCAGTTCTCGTCCATCTACGTTCCATAACGCAGTCAATTGTCTGGAACATTTAACCATCTTTTTTTCTTAAAAGAGTAGAATTTAAAAAAAATAAAAGTTCGGGAGAAGTCGTCGGAAAACTTTAGTTTGCTCAAATTTTGCCTACATAATTGCCTGATTACCCATGATGCGCTAAGAGCGTAAACCGATCTGTTTTCGTAGAATGGAAACAACAAGTTAAATATTCAGTGTTTCATTAGGGGATTCCCCTTTTATCTGACGAAAATCCATTAACATCTCGCAGTTACATTCTTCCAGGCATGTTTGTATTCGATCTGTTAAGTGGCGATCCTGTTTAAGAGTCAAAGGGGATAATTAAAGTTAAATTATTCAGTTGAACACAGCACTGGTTTGTCTGCGAGTCATTCTCAGGTTTCTCTTTTGTATCACGGTGCGAAATTCGAAAGCCAGGTCTATGAAAGAGAAACACGAATACTTGATTGATTTGGTTTTGAATGCCTCGACTGCACATAGATACTTGTTGTTTCTCCGTGAACTGACTAAAATTCACCACGTCTTAGTGAGTGGGCATGCATCCATGTACGTTTGGTACCAATACCAATGGGGAGCACCTATTGTGAACACGGTTCGTACGCATCTTGAAAACCCTTGAATAATAGAACCTCGATTCAAGGCCTTGAAAGTCCTTGAATTTTTGGTACCTTGCGTGTTGATCCTTGAAAGTCCTTGAATTTTGCCAATAAATAGCCTCGCAACTTTTAAACCTGAGTGAACTTTCGAGAAAGATATCGAGCAGAAGCTTCAGGAAGTGAAGAGCATTCTCTGAACAAACTTTAGTGATGACTTAAGACAAACCTATGGTGATAAACTGTAAACGATTTTGCCTCAATTTACTCTTTGTTAAACGTATTTGCATTCTAGTATTAGCTGATATGAATGTTGAAGTTTGAAGTAAATTGCTCAAAAGGGGTCCTTGAATTTTTACATTATGGTCCTTGAAAAGTCCTTGAGTTTTACAGCTGAAAAAGTGTACGAACCCTTGTTGTGAACCCACTGATAACAAACTGCCGAGTCTGGCACTGAAGCAACCTGCAAAACCTCGCCGTGAATATAAAGTATGAACATGTTGAGTCATGCACTTCTTGCGGCCACGAAGAATCGAGAGATTCTGCAAGAAAGCAAGTGTTTCAAGCAATCCATTCAAACTGTTTGAGTTTACGTCGGTCCAATCCCTTACAGAAGCCATCTTTTCTCACTTCAAAGCTCTTTTTTCAACCTTAAACTAACTATAAGACTAATTGTTTTTGCTTAATGACACATGATCAAGTATCGTTTTTGCGGGTGCCTGTTGTCGTTCCGTTTGAACTCACTTGGATTCGTTTCAGATCTTTTATAGAATATACTAAAGTTGACCAGGTTTTCTCTCGGCAAGTTCGTGGAGAACACAATATAGCAATTGTTTTACATATAACCAAACTAATGTCTCGGATTCTTCTTAAAGTTCACGAGGTTATGGCTCTTTGCTTTAAGTGATAGTTGTAGTACTCGTGAGTCGACAGGTATGGGTATGACGTGTTTTCAACTGTTGTTTCATCGAACGGTTTAGCTAAATTTATGATTTTATCATTTCTGCACAAGTTGTACATGGTTCAAACATATTTATAGTATAACACTTATACTTTCGTGATCTACAAACACAATTACTTGATTGTGAAATGTTTTTCACATCTGTTAGTGGCATAGGCTTTGAGTGCGCATGCGTTTTAGGTAGATCCCACAATTAAGAGGACTGAAGGCCGTGAGGTATAAAGTCTACTCATCTTACAGTATATTTTTCGAGGTCCGGACTCGGGGAGGGTTATCACTTACCAGAATGAATTGATTTACCCCCCTCCCCAATTATTGACCTCATTTTTTGCGGATTTTTATTTTTATTTTCCACTGTGGGTGTGTTTTTTTTATTTACACTATGAACAAAATTTTGTTTGGAGTTAATTCATTGTAACTTTTACTTGACTAAATAGACGTTTGCAGATATGAACAGCCCGGGTAAAGTCATTTCGTTTTATATTATTATCAGGGTTGCCACGGTCCTTGAAAATCCTGGAAAGTCCTGGAACTGGCAAAAGAAAATTCCAGGCCCCGGAAAGTCCTTGAACTTGGATTGTGGTCATTGAAAATCCTGGAATAGGAAATAGTTTTTACCTTCAACTGCAAAAAATAATCAAAATGAGCTGTTTGTCATAACCGGACATAAACTTTGATGTAAAAATGTTGAGAACATAAATGGAGGCTCGATTTTTCCCCAAAAGCAGTTCTTGTAAAGCTCATTGCTGCATTAATATATGGAATAATAAAGTTTTTTTCTATGGTACAGATAGCCCTTGAGTTTGCTCAAAAAGGTCCTGGAAAAGTCCTTGAATTTCACAGCTAGTTAACAGTGACAACCCTGTATTATAAACCTCAATCTGTTGAGATGTGATAAAGCGGCTGTATAGGAGGATTTCACTTATTTTTATTAATGGGTCTACCAGCTACTGATTGGCTGTTCGAGACAAAGGTTTCTTGTATCATGTCTCGAAGGTGTTACGAATTGAAAAGATTTGTTTGTAAACATTACGTCAGCTGAACCTCTTAACACTGTGGCTTAAACTCAGCCGTATGATGTGAGTTCGAAATTCACTAGCAAAACGTTCAAAACAGGTACGTCGTTTCCTACTTCTTTCGAGGAAAAAAAAACCACACAAAATATTACAAGCAGCTTGGGTATTTGAGAATGCTAAATATTCTTTTCAAAGCAAGAAATCGAAATTGTATGCATGCTAATTTTTTGTAAAAACCAAATAGTTTTGGCCAAAGCTCGCCTTCTCAATTGCCCATTTCCGAATTACGCTCCACTGCTCACAAACAAAACCTTGAAGTCGAGGCTAGGTGCTCCCTTTTCATGCGTTTGTTGTATTTTTGAGCATCTAGTCTCGACTTCAAGGTTTTGTTTGTGAGCAGTGGAGCGTAATTCGGAAATGGGCTATTGATTCGCACGTTGCTCTGACA